>MU130788.1:38493-105337 GCA_015039435.1 Imleria badia
AGACTTCGGGGACTGTCTGTTGCGTTAGAGCATGCCAGTACCACTCACGAAAAATCCATGTCCGCAGTCTCGGAACAGACTCGAAGTTCAAGTGTACCAGAGTCACTGCAACAAGAGGCTGACAGACACCGTACACTCGCCATTGAACGAGATAAACTGCTACAAGAGATTCGATGCTTACCTGGTTTCGAGCAATTCCTCCTCCGTAAACAGTTCTCTCAGCTCCTACCTTCAGCACACACTGGACCGGTGGTCATACTCAATGCTGCAGAATGGCGCTGCGATGCATTGATTGTTCTTGCTGACATGGATCATGTAATTCATGTCCCACTCCCCAACTTCCCTTTCGAGCGATCTGCAGGACTTCAAAAGATGCTGGAGGAACTGCTTGGTCATGCCCGTGCCATACCCTGTGATGACAGGAAGGGGGACCCTGCAACACTGCGTGGCGTCAGCTGGGAGTCCCTCTTATCCACATTGTGGAACAGCGTCGTGAAACCAGTCCTGGACGCCTTAGCTTTCTCAGTACGTCATGTTATGTCGGTTGAGTCCATGGCTGATCCATTCATCTGTCTATGAATAGACTCCTGGGGACCTATCACGCATTTTTTGGTGTCCGACTGGTCCTTTCATGTTTCTTCCTATTCATGCTGCTGGTCTCTATGGTACCCAGCATTCGGAACATGGGCACAAAGTATCTGATTTCGTCATCTCGTCATATGCCCCTACTCTTGCTACTCTTGCGCCGTCTTCCAATTTTGCCGAGGTACCTAGCGAAGATCTTCGACTCCTTCTTGTCCGTCAGCCACCCTCAGATGGTCTACCCCACCTTTCAGGCGTGGCCACCGAGTTGAAACTCATCAGGGGGATAGTTAGCGATTCTCCTTCAGCACAAACCATCCTCCGGGAATCCTCTGTTGGCACAGTCGAGGAAGTACTTTCCCTGATGAAGGAGGCGGACTGGGTTCATTTTGCATGCCACGGAATCCAAGATGGCTCGGATAGTGGACTTTGTCTTGCCGATCAACGCCGCTTGAAGCTCCGTGACATCACCACGCTGTCTCGTCCCCATGGTGGGCTTGCCTTTCTCTCCGCGTGTGAGACGGCGACGGGCGACAAGGGTCTCGCCGACGAAGCTATCCATATCGCGGCGGGAATGTTATTTGCGGGTTATGGGGGAGTCATTGGTACGATGTGGTCAATCAGCGATGCTCTTGCGCCTCGTGTGGCAAGGGACGTATATGCGCAACTTTTTCAGAACGGCACAAGGCCAGATCATCGGGAGGCTGCACGAGCGCTACACGGCGCTATTGAGCGTCTTCGAGATAGTGGCAGGGCGTCGTTCGCCACTTGGCTTCCGTTCATCCATGTAGGTCTTTGAATGTTCGAGTGGCGTCATATCTTCTACTGCCATGCCTCGTTACCATGTGAGTACGGTACACGTACAAGCTTGACATGCTCGGTCACGTCTTCATAAAGTTGAAATGAAATGTATTTCGATCGTGCGGCGTCTGTACATTGCTTTCGGCTCACGTATCTACTTTGCCGCACTGGGCCACGGGGGCCACTCACCTTGTTTGGATCGTTGCCAGTGTTGCCATGCCAACCGCCCTTCTCTATTTCGAGCCGATCAAGACTCGGATGAACATTTTCAGTGACTCACCCAGCAAAATGACGCATGATTCAGATTTCCCGACGTTGGGATCTGAAATGTAGCATGGCGACGAAGTATCCTATCCTACTACAGCGATTGATGCATCTGTCATTCTAGGCTTTATTATGCAAGCTCGCCCGCTTGCAAGGGTCTCCACTGTGACTAGTCTGCGTCCGAGTCCTTGGCCACCGAATGCCGACCCCAATCACCGATGCACGGGGGATGGTACGCGTGTGGTATCCCAACACCATGTTTGGATGCATCGCATCATCTCATCGCGCGCATACCCACCATCTACATCCAACTCACCTTTTGCGAAATCGACAATCCGCGTCAATGATACCGCCACGCACTGCAAATAGAGGAAGAAAACAACGGAGGGGGAGGGGAGGAAGAAGACCAAATAAACACAAGGGAAAGGAAAATGAAAATGAAAGGAAAAGGGTGACGCACCGGCGACCCAATGAGGTATGCCACGTATGTACGACGTGCTTTACACTAGAGGGGGTCGGGTACAGTCATGAGGCTAAGGAGGCGTTGGATGTCGGCGATGATCTTCCGGTTTGGGTTTCTGGATGGTGTTTTTCACAAGGAGACTCGTCAGCATCATATGCACCGAGGGGTGGAATACGGCAGAGGCGACGGCTACGCTGGACGTTTGTCCTATACGCGCGTCACACTAGGTGAATACAACTAGAGAGAGAGGCACTTGTCATGGGAAATGGACTCACCGAGGCCACTAAATACGACTTCTAAACGCCATCTAGGACTCTGTAAAACACACGCATCAGTTTTCCTTACGATGATGCACCCGAAAAGTGTGCCGCAATGCAACTATGCCAAACAAAAGGATCAGTGAGCGACCCGTCCCACAACCACCGCACGGGAACATGCTGGACAAGGTCTGAACCGTGTTTTCGAAGCCGATTGGCACGCCACTGAACCGCTTTGCACAAACTAAGCGTCCTCACGCAGGAAAATGAATGGATAACGCCGCACAACGGGAGTATGCCAGAAACCAGGTTGTGGCCGCAGGAAGACAGAGTAGTCTCCCCTACATAGCACTGAGACCCAACAGTCGGGACTCGGATGAGGACAGGTAACTTGAAACGACGCCGGAGGATGCCGAATGCATTTACACAGGCGTCCCCTGCTCCAAATGTGCACTCGAGGGCTCCATGATGTCCTAGTGAAGCACCACGAGAGGTCAGGATGTAGGCCTTATATATGTGCTACACTGCCCATGCACTACCCGACAGATGTCATTCGGAGCCTGAGTGTATGGTCAGGGTTTATGAATCTCACACCACACCACCCTTGTCCTAGTCTCCCGTAGGCAGCCCCTTAGGTAGGAAGACAGTCGTTCCTACTCTTCTAAGGCCCTTGTCCTACAGTCACCCATCGCCTGAACAATGCTGTCGCACCCGCGTCAAACTCACCGAAGCTCCGGGTCACACGCGCACGAGCATGTCAACCCGCCGCTGACGCCGCCAACACGCGTCAACTTCACCGCTACGCCTTCCAACACGCTGACGGCGTCGCCATCATCCTCGTGCCGTCACGCCCTCGCCCTCGCCCTCGCCCTCGTCCTCGCACCATCACGCCCTCGCCCTCACCGTCGTCCTCACGCTGCCGCGCCATTTCCCTCGCGCCTCTTTCCCTCTGCCTGATGACGGCGAGGTTGCCCTTGCCCTCGTTTTGTCGAGTGCCAGAGCGTCATTTGGAGCGTCCGCATCAATGTTTGGCAAGTGTTTGTCGAATGCCAGTCAGGACTCAGTTGTGAGTGCCTGGGCCTCATTTGGATCATGTCAGTATTCGGCGGCGATCTTTGTCGAATGTTAGTGCCCGAACATCAGTTGTTTTTTTTGTCGCCCGTTCAGGTCTTTCAAGGAGTGTCCTGCTGCCATCGCAATGTCGTGTTCCTCCCGTTCACTTTCAGCAAGTGGCGATGATGTGTATTTCACGCGTGTTTGTTTATTAGAACAGATTCCTTTCGTATACACTGGCAGTTGCATCATTAAATATTTTCTTCGTGCTCTTCCCACTTCGTCGTAGTTTTCCCAACACAATGTCAAATTAACCATATACTATATACAGTG
Organism: Imleria badia; assembly: GCA_015039435.1. Lineage (NCBI taxonomy): Eukaryota > Fungi > Basidiomycota > Agaricomycetes > Boletales > Boletaceae > Imleria > Imleria badia. The sequence goes on from MU130788.1 coordinate 42,247, forward strand.
GGGGCACTCGAAAGCGAGCCCAAAATCAATGCATATCACGAGGCGAAAAGTGACAAGAACCTGAAAAGCATGTGCCAACTTGAAGAAAGGAGGGTGCTGGGATCTTCACGCAGAAGGCTCCCGATTTACAAGGTCATGCATGACAGAGACAACATACAGAAGCCTGGCAACGTGCGAAGACCATGAAGGGGGACGGCGTGTGATTGGCTCCGAGTCGACGTGGGATACAAATAGCCTCCGGTGCGCGGTGTTTCAGAGGATACCATAAGGACCCTTTGACAAACCGCTTGTACTGAGCGAGATCCGAGTCACTGTAACACAGCTGAGCAAGCGGTTTGAATGATACGGAGGGAGCCCAGAACGGAAGGTGTGTATGCGTTGGCTGCTATTAGTATGTGGGTACGTAGAGTTGGTCCATGACGCTGTTGTTCGTGACGTGGTTCCACTGAGCATATTACGCTGATGATGAAAACTTGTCGTGACCCAATGTGTACTGGCGACCTACCCTCCAACTGCCCCATCAAATTGGGGATGGTTCTATGTTTCATCAACCGTGTGTCCACTTGGTGAACATTTACGAACGACTAGTACCAGACCGTGCTGCCATAGTCCTGCATCAACGACGCCGACAATTTATAGTAGACTGGGCCCTCGAAGTTTGAGATGAGGCTTGCATAGTGTGATGAGTCAGGCTGCAACGCGGCAAGTACTTGCGTTTGTGACGAGCAATGTTGTCGCGTGAGGTGGCCTTGTCAATGTAGTAGGCTATATGGCAATGCTCATGCCACGATACGACGTTGGAGCAGAAGTGGTAACTTGCATGAGGCCACCTACACCCGCACCGCCGGGAAGCAGAGAAATGACGAGGTCAAGCCATAATATCCTGACGCCGACGTACAAACACGTTTGCAGAGAGCGCAGCTTCGTGAAGTGGAAGTAAAAGAGATGACGAGTCGTACCCGAACGCGTCCCAAGCAAGCGTTAGCATTCAAAGCAAAAAAAAGAGTAATAAATATTGAGACCCGTAGGTCTACCACTCCGGAAAAGCGTGTCATCCTTGTGCAGGGGCCATGCTAATCTTCTCTGTATCGTTCCAATTTTATCGTGTGCAACCCCGAAGGGTGCACTATACTTAGGTGGCAAAGGGTACCGGTGAACATTCTTTTGCTTTATCCTGGGGAGACCTGAACACTGAGTTGCTATAAATGGTTACCTCAGCTAAATGAGGTAATGTGTACCTTCCATATATGGCGACCTGCCCTGGAATGCGTTCAACCAAGACTTGACGCAAATCCTGTCTAACGAAAAACACGCAGACGAGACGAGAAATCACGCGCAGACGCAGAGCGGGAAAATAAAACAACGGGTATAGCATGCAGTGTGTCCACAATGAGAATGAGATCAAGTCTAGGCAGTCCAGCTACCACTACGTCAACGGCCCCTCGCCCCTCCGATGACACACTGGACACCCCTCCCGCACCTTGGCACGCACGACTGACGCGCTGTAAAACGGATAGGAAACACGTCAACACGACCACCACGCCATGAACGAGTAACAGGTGTACTGACAATGCAATCTTGGCGCTGACTTCGTGCGCAGGTCGCGTGCGCGTGCTGCCGTCGACGCTGCTCTCCATGTATCGCGGGAGATCGTCCACGCCGTCGATACAGTTGGCGTGCACGACGTGTCTGCAGAGGAACAGTAGTAAAAGGTCCTGCGGTGAACGCTGCAGCGGTTCAGCACACAGTAGACAAGGGGCTGTAGCTGGTGCGACGATGATGGTCAGCGGATGCGTCATCCAGTGAACGGGCGCACGACGGGACGACGCACCACCAAAGAAGAAACCAGCGTTCTGGCCCTTTTGTCGTACGCTCGCAAGGGCTGCAGAGTCGCAGTTCAGAATGGCCTGGCAGCCTTCTAGTAGTGATATTTGGAGTTGGAAGTCGTGTAGGATCTTGATGAGGGCTTCCTTGAGACCTGGGATTTCGAGGCCATTCTTGATCCGACGGATCAATCGTATTGGGTCTATCTCGGCACCGACGTTTTCAAGCAGTCCACGGATGAACGCTACCAAACGCGCCTCAGAAAAAGAGGCCACTGGATGGAAAATCAACATACTGGGCCGGGTTTCTGCGTACTTGAGAAGATCTTCCCAAAGATCATCATCACTCTGTTCCTTGGCGAACTCGATAGCCTAGAGAAGGTATTGTCAAGAGATATTACACTGGCGGCTCAAGATACTCGCTTGTTGGACGTCACCGATACGCTCAATGATGAGAGTCAACGCCTTCTTGTTGTTGCCCATCCGACCAAGAAGGAAGACCATCTCTGGAACCAAGTCACGACTTCTGCAGATATTATATGCCTATAGCGTGTTGGCGATATCACGCGATACAGTGGTGGAGAACGTACTTACCCCTTCAAGATTGTAGTAACTACTCGCTCTCAGATATTCAATCAACCTCGACGTCGCATGTTCAGCGAAAAGGGTCACTTGAAGATCCGCAAAGTCAGATGCGAGTTGTTGGTCTTTCTTGAACAAGGCATCGAGATAGTGAAACAAGTACACTGATTGAGGGCGTAATTGTTGTACAACACGTCCCACCTGTCGACGAACAGCGTTAAAATGGCTCAGCAATAGGAATGAAACGACATACTGGTATCGAGTGAGTATGGTCTACGAGCAACATGATCGCTTCGCTTTGACTCAAAGCGCTTTCGTTGCCCTCTTGTTTACGTTTTTCGTTCAGTTCTTGGTCAAATTCAACGAGCAGAAGCGCTTGGTCTTGGACGTCAGTGAACAAGTTATGCTCTCGGATGAGGTCAAAGACATTCGGCCTCCGTAGCCGCAAAAAGAAAGGTAGTGCTTTGCCATATTGCCGGTTTGCAGTATACCTGGACAATCAGGATCAGTGGGAAAGATGAAATGTATGCGTAGACATTCTCACAAATCAGCCAGGCACTCCATCAACAGGACGGCGTCCGACCTCATGGGCTCTGAGGAAGACGAGGACGACGGAGTCCTGTCCAATTCCGACTGGATTGCAACAATGACTGCGGAGATGTCATATATTGAGCTTGGCCATTCCATGATCATCCGAAGCAAGGCCTGCAATGACAAGGATGAATGTCGTGAAATGCAACGTCTGCTCATGTATGCTGACCAGTTTATCATGGCTCAGGAAATGCCCAAGTATCATCTCGTACACCAAGTGTCCGAGCTGCGGAGCGGCCGTCGGGATAAAAGGAATGATTGTCTGAAAACGTAAATCAACCATTCTCAGAATCGTGGTTAGCGACTCACCTGCAACTGGCACTTTTGTGCAAACACAAAAATCCATTCCTCCCATCTTTGAGCATTCTGACCACAGACCTTTGGACACAGCCGAGCCGCTTTAACAAAGTCGCCTGATTTAGAATAGAGATGAGTAAGATATCATAAAGGAAAGGAAGGATAAGCGGACCTTCGCCGATGAGGTGGTTGATATAACGAGCACCAATTTGGACAGGATCTATCCTGGAATCCGGCATTTCCGAGGCATGCTCATCTTCGCCAAGATTCTCTACTTCACCCAGGGCCTCCTCGTATCGCTTATGTTCGACAAGCCAGGCAATGTGGTCCTTGCGATCCCTCGGTCGGACAAGAACAATATCCTTTGGGCTAACGACGATATAGCACCGCTCGCCATCGGCACTGACCGGATTGACTTCAGCGAGGAGGTAATCGTTGCAACCCCATGTTTGGTAATTGGTTACGCTGAGGGCATCGGCGGTAAGCTCTTCGCCAGAACGTGATATAATGCGCAATTCGGGACGCTCTGCGGTCTTCCGTGCCTGACGAGCACGATCGTCCGTCATCTCATCACCATACGTGTCTGGGGGTTCGTACGCAAGGATCAGGAATGAGGTCAGAGCGATAGCAGAAGGAGTGGTGCCATTCTCTGGGGCCAATTGTTGCGGAGACATCGGATGAGGGAGGACACCGGAGATCATGCAGTCCAACTGAAATGCAGCTGTCACCTCAACAATCCAAGGCGGAACTTTAGGGCCACTTGAAGGACGGGAGCGTATTCGCGCAACTTTGATGTGGTTGGCCCAGGCGATGAGCAACGTGGTGTCATCCTGCCAGTACAGTGTGCACTTGAAAAGGTCGGCTCGAGGGCTATCAGGTGGTCGGTCGATAAAGGTGATGCGAGATTGGGACTGTGTGTCGTATATCTTGACTCCCTGGAGTATGTGATACGCGTAAATGGAACGGTGACAGAGCAAGACACCCAAAGAACTCACGAAATCATTTGCCCATGCAATGAAATGTTCTCTCCACCGTACGTGCCATATAGGACCCTCTGCTGAGTGCAGAATCGTCTCCTTATGGCCAAGCCAGCCTTTCTCTCGTAGAACCAGGGTACCGGCCATACCTCCGCATACAAAGGCGCGAGACGTCCGCTTGGCGAAGTGAGGCTCAAGGGCAACGGAGCGTATTGGTCGTTTCATGTCAAAGACGTAGGATTCAGTCGTAGACAGTGAGTGCACGACGACCTGCCCTGGTAACTGGCAAATCAGTAAGTTGAGTCTGAACAAAACGAGCTTCTCACCATCAATCGACGCAGTCGCAACGAAATCCGCAGTACTATCCATCTCTATGTCGCTCACAGAAGCTTGATGGGGTTTGAAAGACTTGATACGCTCCCCAGTCAGATTGAACACATGCACGATGCCACCATGGGTTCCTAGGGCCTAGGACCATAGGACCACAATGAGCCCACCAGCTGATGAGTCTCGACAGGGGACGTACCAGACATTTGTTGGAAACTGCGAGAGCGGAAGCAGAGTCCTTCTTGAGCAGATCATTGACCGGGCCGCCCATTCTCTCATATTTGAGAGAGGGTTCTTCCTCTTCCTCGTCCTCGTCTGCATCTGCGTCGTCCTCTTCCTCGTCCTCTTCGTCTTCTTCTTCCTCCCCACCGTCGTCATCATGGTGTTGCCCCATCCCCACACTCAATGACCCTTCCCTGGCGTTAACCTCTCCATCCTCCGATTCCCCTTCCTCTGTGTCAGCATCTCCTTCGCTCACATCCTTTTCACTCTCCCGCCTCGCGTTCCCATTTCCGTTTGTCCGACTGTCCTCGGCAACGTTGCCCGGTGAAGCACGTGAGTCGTCTAGCTTCTCTGTGACTGACTGCGATGATTGGATAGCGGAGGGCTCGTCGGCATCGATAAACACCGCGGGCATTTCGGGAATTACTGAGAAGGCAATTCAGCAAGACGGGGACATGTAGGATTGTCGGAAGCTCAGGAGCACAAGTCGTCCTGGTGTTTGGCGTTGTTGACGTCGACTCCAGGCTTCGGCCTCACGCGTATGTTGCATCATTCGATGCGGATGCTGATCCCACTCCTAGTTTCGCGCTCTTTTTTCTGGTTGGTAAATCCCGCCAAGAGCAAACGTGAACAATGTCGTATATTGGCTTCAAGATCTGCGAACAATAAGCATAGCGCACATGGATGAGGAGATCACTGGACGTTATTCAACATCAACGCTCAAAGGAACCCCTTTTCCTTCGTTTTTCGCCTTCCAACCGAGGCCCTCGAAGCCGTATTCATCCATCGCGCTCGCGATTATCATGGCGAGCACGACGGTCAACCCACTCCAACTGCGTCAACGTTTCGTACGTTTGCCGCAATGTCGCTCTCAATTCCCCGACTCTTTGGACCTACCTTTTTATCACATCACCGCGCTGGACCGAGGAGTTGTTAGCAAGATCGAAGCAGGCATCATTGAAGCTACACATGAATACGCAAGATGGGAACGGAATATCTGCAGGGCTGCACTTTGTGGAGCAAGTGATGAACCATGTAGAACGCATCCGAGAATTCCACGTTTACCTTCCGGACATGGCCAGCGACAATCAGGTCCTTCCCAAACTTTCCTCACCCGCCTGCAAAAGCTAGTAATCTCGGCATCGACCAGTTCTCCGGAATGGGGGCAGTCCTCAGTGCTCTTTAATGGAGACACGCCAGCTCTCCGTACACTCGAGCTCAGATATTGTCCAGTATCATGGTATTCGTTCAAGCTGAGTGGTTTGACAACTCTCTGTCTGCGGCACGTCCCTGTTCGGTTTCAGCAACGCACGGAGGAGCCCCTAGCCACGCTCAGGTGTATGCAGGATCTCAAACATCTATATCTCCATAATTCCCTTGTTAGCGCCGCAAGGTTTCGTTCTAGTGGAGCATTCAATACCTTCCAGAAAATCGATTTACCCTATCTTCCCCTCCTTTTGATCGCCGCTCCACTTTCGACGGTTATTGTATTTCTGTCTTGTGTAAACATTCCGCTGAAGACAGAACTCGGGCTGGAATGCGATTCCGAAGATCATTCCTTGCTCTCTTCATTCCTGGCACGTAGATCCAGCATGTCGGAAGATCGGGCACTGTCAAGCACTCCAGTTCGTTCACTGGTCGTTGACTTCGTTGATGGAGGCGCGACAGTCACTTTCAGTGCATCCGAACGCAATTGTGATTCCTTCAATTACATGCCACTCGTGGAGTCGGATTGCAACATTCCTCTGAAAATCATCGTTCATTTTGGTCGACCAATGACGTCGATCGATATTTGGAACGATAGGGACTCCACCGTAAGCAACATTTGTTGCTCCATGCCTCTGACAAATTTTCAGAGTGTTCACGTCACCAACTCCCCGTCCTCGTTATATTTTTGGAGGAATATGTTGGAACACCTTCCAAATCTACGTTACCTGAAACTAAGTGAAGGCTTCATGCCTGACCTGGCTTCCGCACTCTCATTCACCCCTGGTGATTACACAGAGAACCAGGCCGGAAATGCCGATCTAGGTCCAGATCGGGTGCTTGTACCTGCATTGGAGGAGTTGGAGCTTCTTCACGTCTCTTTTTTTTTCCCCACCCCTCTACAACCTCTCTACGATGCTCTCTCCAGTCGGCAAGAGTCCCAAGGTCAGCTCACCATGGCTGAATGCATTGTTAACGATCGCGGCGTGTATGCGCATATGGTTGGGAGGGAGGATGGTCACTTCCGTGTAGTTAAACAGTGTGTACGACCATGGATGTCCGAGTTGGAGGGATCTGACTCTCATTTTGAGTCACTAGAAGATGGTTGAACCGCTTGCCAACATTGCACTTGTATAGCGATAATCCTGTCGAGTACTAGTGTAAATTTTATGTTGGCACTGTCCGTCGAATCCGGCCGGACTGCAGCTCATCGGAAGCAACAGCCAGCCCCAGCATGATAAATCTGGGTCCGCCTGTCCCTTTCGTATGTCAATGGCCCTGCGACTGCTTGTTCAGCGTATCTATACTCTAGAGTACAATTACGGCTTGGTCAAGATTGTCATCGTGGTATGCGCGATCAGTAAGTTGGCCCCGACGTATGTGCACTAAGCTTCATCGTGTCGAGAAGGCTTTTAGGTAGCGAGCCGGTCCGATGATCTCGCCGTCAGTAGCTGATGGTGTGGGTACGATCGCCTTTATTCCATTCCGTTGTAAGTAGGTAGTTTATGCATACTCATATCCTGTGCTCGAGTAGCCACGTCAACTTCTCTGTTCGAGCTACAACCTCACCACCGACCATTGCAACCGATAGTATGATAATCCAGGTTTTTCTACCTCATCCAGTTTTGCGTTTACCTTCACCTCTCCCTTCTGGAAGACGTCATCCCACATGGCATTCCAAGATTCGGGACAGTGCTGGAACATCTCAATTCGCATGCCCTCGTGTTGTTTGTAGAACATTCCTTTCTGCCAGTTCCCGGCATGTTCACCGCATATCATGGAGCCAGGCTGACAAGACAATAGGCCTGCCAACGCTTTCGCCAATTGGAGCTGATTTTTCTCCGAAAATAGGTGGAAGAAGTTTGACGCGTATATCACCGCACAACGTCCTGCGAGTGGATTGAGCGAAGTCAGAGCGGACAAGTCTGGTTTCTCAGTCGAAGGAGGCTTGTTGAAAGGAGGGACGATTTGCAACATGTTGGGATCGAATGCATCCCCCGGGACAAAGTTGATCGGATAGGTTTCTGGCTTCGTATTGAAGAGGGCGTGGCCCATGTGGAAGAACTCTTGAAGGATATCAGTGTCCGTTGACATCGTCGCGAGGTTATGGTGTGGTTTACCTTTCTTCAAATCAGTGGTTACGACGTTCCTGAGGGGAAAACCGTCCGCCACGGCTTTCCTCGCATCCACTCCGACTAGGCATGCAATACAGTCAACATTCAGAGGAGGAAGAGTTCGCGGAGTGCGGGTTACTCACAGCAGCAACCAATGTCCAGCAGGATCGCGTCCGGACGCTGTTGGCCAAGCTTGATAATATTTTCGTACTGCGGCAGTGTCGCAATCCCTAGCCTGGATGAAAATCAGCATCAGCATCCCGAACGTGCTAGTGTAGAAGGAGAAACTTTCTGGAGGAACGTGAACGACCTAATACACAGGTAGGGGAATATCTACGTCCAAGTTGTTTTTAATTTCTGGGGTGCACGGAAATAACATCACATCACTGACCTCATATGCTTTTCTTTGCACTTTCAAAATGTGAGTCCTAAGGTCGTCGTCGTCGTCGATCCCAGTTTCTGCCTTGAAGAAGTTGGCTTGCTCTGGAGACAACCCGTACGCTGCGTCGAGCGACGGTTCTGTGGCAGGCTGTACTGCCGCTGTGACCTTTAGATCACCAATAGGGCGTTCTGTGAGGCTGCTTTGTCTGTCCATTGTTGAGTACAAAGTAGGTTCAATAACAGCCAGCTTTATACCTTGCTATTACACAGCAATCATCTTTCTGGATATGGTATGGCGTTTGAACATGACTCGACTTTGCACCGCAGACTCAACCGCAGATACAATGCGTTGCCTTGCGAACCAATAGAGCGGCCCATCAACGGCATCGCAGTCGGCTATGATGACGTATCTGGGCTGGCCGGTTCCATCGCACCCGATACCAATGCCACAAGCCTCATCGGACTTGATGGAGCCATAAGAACACAATGTTTTTGTCAGCAATGAGGTGTCAGCAATTTGGATCACCATGAATTGGGTCTGAATATGGGTTGTTGCGCGCGCGCGTATCGGGGTCAACTGCCTGGGAACTCCGACCGTCACCGTGCGCCAGGATTTTCGCCACTTCGCTATTCTGAACAGCGGAGGTCCTAATGTAGAAGCAAAAATCTACCATACCTTAGTATGATGACTGTTGACTGTTGACAAGAAAATACTCAGGGGAAACGGTATCTCAATCCGGACCGCGGGCGCAAGGAAAACCAGCAAAGTCCGTTGTAACCTTGGTCAGAGGTTAGGTTACATGATCTCTTCCGACAAATTGGACACCGTTTCGGTGACTTGAATGCAAGTCTAGCCACTGCGCTTTATTTCAGCTGGCGTTTACTATCGGAGATCGTAGAGGATAGTAACTGGACCTACCAATTTCATCAGTCTGCTCTGTTAATCAGAGATCTGGGAGGCCATTATAAGAGTATGAACGACTGTCTTCCTACCTAAGGAGGTGCCTAAGGGAGATCAGGAATGAGGGTCAGGCGGGGTGATGTGTCACGAGTAACCCGCCAGCGGTGTTAGGCGGAGTGTCACCACCGGAATGAGCATAAAATGATAAATCAACCACAGAATTTGTAGGGGCAGTATCACAGGGGCACTGTATTCGTGAACTGTTTGGTGGCCGATCGTCAACAGAGTCGGGCAATCATGGCCGCGCAGGAAGTTTCGTGTTTTGAAAGGACTTTCAGAAATGGGACCCAATCTGCTCAGATCGCAGAGATGGCACAGAGACCCAGGTGACACACAGACGACACAGACAGCGGGATGCTCATCTTCTAAGTGTCTGAGTTTGGTTTAGGATGAGGTCTACATTTGGGGAGAGCAAAACAGGCGTACATAACGCGTCTTCACGACGCGAAATAAATTGTTTCCTCTTTTGCCGTTCCTTGTCACAACTTGATCCCTGGTCACCATGGTCGCTCGAGTTCAACGTCCCGCTCCAGCATTCAAGGCGACAGCTGTCGTCGAGGGTATGTTCAAAGACATCTCTCTCGCTGATTACCTAGGGCAATGGTAGGTCTTGCGCTTATTGAAGCTAGCATGCGTTTCAGCTTCAAAATTTTTTGCAGGGTTGTTCTCTTCTTTTACCCAATGTAGGTCGCAACACAGAATGACCGTTGCAATAAGCTGAACGGCGTCGCCACAGGGACTTTACATTCGTCTGCCCCACCGAGATTCTCGCATTCAATGATGCACTTCCTCGGTTCCAGCAGTTGGATGCTGTCGTCCTTGGTTAGTAGTACTCCCAATTCAGCCACGGTAGTGACTCACATTTACCAGGCGTCTCGACTGATTCCCAGTACTCACACTTTGCTTGGGCCCAACAACCCAGGAAGCAGGGTGGTCTCGGGCCCGACTTGAAGCTCCCTCTGGTTGCCGACAGAAACATGCAAATCTCGCGTGATTACGATGTTTTGATCGAGGAACAGGGGATTTCTCTCCGTGGTCTTTTCATCATTGATCCCAAGGGCATCGTAAGGTATGTGGCGTTTGGATCCGTTGTGCATTCAAAGTGGCTCATCGCGTGCCTCTAGGCAAATCACGGTCAATGACTTGCCGGTCGGTCGTTCGGTCGATGAAACCATCCGTCTCTTGCAGGCGTTCCAAATTACGGTTCGTTTGGTAGATTTCTGTGTGGAATCGCTCGTGTAATAATCCAACGCCACAGGACAAGCATGGAGAGGTCTGCCCCGTCGGTTGGACTGAAGGTAGTAAGACGATCAAGGCTGACCCAAAGGGATCTTTGGATTACTTCACCGCGGCGAACGATGACGTCGAGATGCAGAGCAGTACTTCCAAGAAGCGAGGACGCAAGGACTAGACTCAACATACCCTTGAACCACTGATCATTAGAACCACAAATCATAGATCGGAACCTGCTGAAAGTACATATAATGGCGTTATATTTCGACGTAAATCTATACACTAAGTGGTTAGTGAAAAGCTTGCACTGAATGGGCGCACGTTTGGCGCACGTCCTACTTGTCCACATTTGAGACTCCTGAATGCCGGATACGATCGAAGACCCGCATATAGACACTCCTAAGTTGCTGGCAATGAGTGCGGGCTTACAATAAAAATACACACCATGAGTTGGTAGAACCGCAGTTCGACAGTAAGTACACAAATGCCAAAAAACAAGCCAACAAGACAGCAAACTAAGCAAAAACACAGTACCAGATCCATTTACCTGGAAAAAACCCCAACAGGTAGCGAGCAAAACAAGGGGTAAAATCATCGAGATCAGGGCCACGTGTACCAGCCCCAGAGCCCCCTTGTATCTTCTTGCATCGCTCAGCTTACCCAGACATCCCCACCTCCCCATCTAATACTTCCTCGCACTTCCCCAACTCTCGTCACTGCCCACCTCACTGCCACCTTCCTGTCCGAGGTCAGAAACGAGCACCTCGCTCCCCTCGCTCCCGTCCCTATGGTCAGAACCGCCCCCTCTGGCATCGTGCGTGAGATGCTCAAAGTCAAGGAACGGGTTATTTGCCTTGTCTTGCACGGGTCCCGTATGTCTGCTTGGCATCACAGGCGATGCATTCCAATCGCTATCATCACTGGCGACCGACATGAACTCGTCTCCTTCGGACTCGGATGCAGTACGGCTGATAGGCATCGGGGAAAGGAAAGAGGCGAAAGAGAGCGCTGGAGACGTCGCTGAATGTGCCGATCGCGATCGGGAAATCAAACCTGGACTCGATGGCTCTGAGGGTAGCTGAAGCAACGGCAGCGAAGAGCGTGTCTGTGTCTGGGAGAGAGCGGGAGAGAGGGGGTGCACTACAACCTCTGAACTGTCACTGCGGGGCGATGAAGGTGTTGAGATCACACCGACGGAAGATGCAGGTGGGGAAATGATTACAGGGGGCGTGGGTGGAGCGGGGTAGCGCTCTGAAAGAGATGAAATGACCGATCCATTCGTGTCGAGACCCGGATTCCCCAGAGTGAAAGCAAGCGGATGGTCTTCTTCGTCGCTGCCGTTGTCGGAACCACTCCTGACTACTTCATTCACGAGTCCGCTGGGTTTCCTGAGCACTCCAGAACTTCCGAGCGTCCGGATTGGACTCGTGGAATTGGCCCTAGAAGAGAGCGTCCCCTTTGAACCAGCGGCGGACACAGAACCAGACGAAGATCCCATCACCCTTGTAATAGGGGAAAACGGCCTCTCCCCGTACATCTCGGCGCTTGAACGGGGCGTATCCGGAAGGAGGGGTCCAAATGGAGAATCATCGGCCATGACTTGGTAAGTTGGGGTGAATGGCAACGGGTGGGGAACACCCTCGGTTGCGGGCGAACGGTGGTCAGCACTGGGGATTGCAAGCGCGGACGGAGAAGCGGTGTCAATGTGTCTCATATTATCGGTGGGTGGACGGGGTGTCCGAACAGCCGAAGACGTGGACGCCGCCCTCGGAGACATCACTGGTATTTCATGAATAGGGGAGGGAGGTGAGTGCGGAGCTATGAGTATCGTACCAACGTCTCCTTGTGTTGTCGTCGATTGAGACCCAGACCGCAAGCGACGGGTGGGCGTCTGAGGCAACGAGACGACACTAGGTGTCATTGGGGAAGAAACATTCGAGATTACGTGTGTCGATGCGAGTGGGGTGTGCGTAAGGGATGCAAATGACTGTGAAGATTGGATTGAGGACGACAGGAGATAAAGAAAGCCAGATAGGCATTCACCTCATCTAGGGTGGTGCTCACGCTGTCGAAACCATCAAACTCATCCCTGAGTCGATTCGTTCTTCGATTTCTCAGACCGTCCCTTGTCCTTTCCTGGCTTCTGAGTACCTCATTCCGCCAATCATCTACCTCTCTCGAAGCGAGCGCTTCCAGCTCGAATCCATCCACAGAGAAATCGTGCGGCCCAAGCACCCTCTCACTCTGACCCAGATCTCTCTGTGGATCGTTGTCGTGAGGCCGTGAATCGGAAGAAGCGGATGAATTGCGACGACGAGATGACCTGACTGGAACGGCGCTAGCACGTCTGCTGCGTGCCGCCCGTCTCCGCTCGAGAAAGTCTTCAGCCCATGCTTCTAATGTAGGGGCTATATGCGGTTCGTAAACAAACTGGAGGGTAGAGAAAGCAAGATAGGGAGGAGGGAATGGATAAGGGGCGTGTGAGTGCACGTGTTTCTTCGTTAGAGACGCTGACGGCGTATAACTGACACGACCGTACCTCTTTGAACGCAAACACCGCTGCCACACCCACGACAGCTGCAAAAACGTATACAACTGCTGGTGGAGCCATAACTCCTTGTCGAAACCAGAGAACAGGTTTTGTGCTGCGCACGATCAATGAAGGCTGGAAAATATGTTAGATAAGGTTTCCTACCAGTCAGACAGAGGAGATAATAACCGAGTTAACTGCACACAAGTTTGCACTGGATAATCTGTGGGTGGATCGCAGTGGTAAGTTCGAAAGAAATGGGAGCCAGGAGGTTGAAGACGGACGACCTTCCGTAATTGACCACATGACCCTTTTTACGGGAATATCCGCTCCGGGGATCCGTTGATCAAAGTTTGCTACTGGTGGGCTAGTGTTAGGTTAATTCGCTTTCTTGGCAGACTGAGACGATGCTCATCCACTTGAATCACACACCATTTGGCACATCAGAGAAACGACTCGAAGATAAATTATAAAGACGCGCGTGCGCTTCGCTAACCTGGTCTTACTAAGTCTGCCCTCTCAGACACTAGTAGTATGGGACCCAGCCCATATGCTATGAGGCAGGCGTCCCTGACTGGGCTCTAGATGATCCATCAAATTGACCCCTGTATTTTTCAAGGTTTCGCTACCGTCGCGTGGAAGGTGAAGCACGATTATTGAGAGCGGGTCATCAAATATTACTTCAATAGTGAGTACTCGTGTGTTACGAACGTTCGTTATCTGAGTGTCTGTGAGAAATCCACGACTCATACGCATGTGTATGCAGGAATATTATATATAGAAGATGCGACGTTGCGACGGAAGTCCGGATGTTACAAGTAGATCGCATGGCTGCTTGGCGGTATGCCTACATTCGGACTATATCTTGTAGATTCCCTCACTGGAGTCGGTCTCCGAGTCGCTGGTCTTGCTCCATACATCAAAATTGGCTCATGCCGTCATGATGTCAGGTGCGGGACATGATGCATGATGCCTGCCTTCCAGTCGAGTTTCAATCATGATGTGTTTACAGCGGTGCCTGTTGACTTGACTTTATTTTTGTATGCGTTCCACGGTACCCGGACTAATGATTTATCCATTCGTGGGGCGTGTATGCGTTTCTACATCAAGGTAGAAAACGGCGACTCAGAGATCCACTTCTTGCTCTTCCCAGTCATCATCGTCCGCTGTTGATCGAACGTGATGTTGCGGATTTTCGCAATCAACGTCAAGACCTGGCTTTGTCTGTTATCGTTATCATTTCCAGCATGGCTAGTCGTAGCGCAGAGCGTTGCCTCGCAGGCGTACACGCCTATGGCAGGTCCCTGCCCAAAGGGCTTCTCGCTCGTTCGCATGGCAGGATCAGTTGGAAACCAATCCCTCTCCACCTCTGAAGCCGCATATGTCCAAGCTCGCCGATCGCAAATAATCCCGCACGCCTGGAAGACCTACCTTGCCAACGTCGAGGCTGCCAACGTCACTCTACCGTCTTACGTGTCCAGCATCCTGAATGGGTCCAGCTCCCAGACCCCTAACTTCGGCATTGCAACTAGCGGAGGAGGTTATCGAGCCGCGATTTTTGGTGCAGGCATGCTGAATGCGCTCGACGGGAGAAACGCCTCCTCAAACAGTGCCGGATTAGGGGGGTTGCTTCAAGCAGCAACTTACTTGGCTGGATTGTCAGGTGGATCGTGGTTTTTGACGTCCCTCGCACAAGCCAACTTCCCGACAATTCAGGAGCTCATCTTCGGATACCCTAATCCTACCGTCGCTAACAACTCGTGGGGAGGATGGAACGCCAATTACAGCATCTACGCGCCTAGTTCCGATACTATCACTGATGCCGACTATGTCACCGATCTGGTGGAGGAACTAGAGGGGAAATACAACGCTGGATACGCTGTGACGTTCGCCGACTTTTGGGCACGTGCGTTGGCGAGACATTTCGCCAATGGGACATTCCCATCGAATTTCTACGACGAATCATACACCCATGGCGCGGGAATTCTATGGTCATCGGTGGCTGAAACGTGAGTACTTGATTATCGAGACACGTGAAATGACAATGTACTAATACTTAAACGGCTGTCAGTCAATCGTTCACATCATACACCATACCATTCCCGATTATTGTTTCAGACCTCTCTGCACCGGGTCAAAATACGTCGAATGATATATCTGGGGATGTCATACCGATCTCTAATCCCATATTCGAGTTCAATGTCTGTGAGTATAACCAGTTCGTTCATGTATCTCGACACTAACGCGGAACACAGTCGAGATGGGCTCCTTTGATCCCATTTTGTCTGCGTTCGCGCCCACAAAGTACCTGGGCACGACGAACAACAGCATCTGCATTACCAACTATGACCAGTCAACGCTGGTGGCCGGATCCTCGTCTGAGCTGTTTAACGAATACAATCTCACTGTAAGTTAACCGTTTAGTAATGTGGTACATTAACTCAAAAACTTTAGAACACTTTGAACTCTACCATCGGTCCTGAGCTTTCATTGCTATCCTCGCTTCTGCCCGAGTCAGGCATCGAACTTGATGCTGCATCATGGCCGAATCCGTTTTACGGCGTCGCGCCGGATACATTCTTATCGTCCAACCAGACAGATCTAAGGTTTGTGGATGGCGGTGAGGATGGTGAAGTGATTCCGATACAACCTTTGCTCGTGAAAGCTCGTGGCGTGGACACTATCCTGGCAATTGATGCGGTGGGTCCGGTGCTAGCCCTGCTGTCCGCTGTAGCTCAACACCTCACCTCATAGACCTCCGATGTTAACAACTTCGCCGACGGGAGCTCGTTGATTGTGAGTCGCCATTTCATACACAGGCTGTTAATGGTAACCTAGTCACCAGGCTACACAAAATCGGACTATGTTGCTTTCGTCAGCCTACTCGTTCCCTCCTGTGCCAACATCTCTTGGGGAATTCACTGCACAGAACCTCAGTACGCGGCCGACGTTCTTTGGCTGCAATACGACGAGTGCCAACGAAAGCACACCTCTCGTAATATATCTCGCCAACGGCGGTCCTCCTTACAATGGTCAAGCGCCTGTCACGAACATATCTACTCTCCAAGTCGCCTATAATTCTTCTGAAATCCAGGGGATGCTCGACCAGACATTTATCATCGCTACGCAGGGCTACCCTGTCAACTCGAGTATGACAACCGATCCGGAGTGGCCGGCTTGCCTGGCGTGCGCGATCGTCGATCGCGCGCGTGAGAGAGCAGGTGAGACGAGGAGTGGTGTATGCGAGAGCTGTTTCGCGCGATATTGTTGGTCTGGGAGTACACTCACTCAGACTTCCGACGGCCAAAAGACCGTCAGGGGTTCACGCATGAGCTGGCTTCTGACTTTGGCTGTGGCGGTCGGTATTTTGGGGTGGATCTGATGTAATGCTAGCGTTAGCCCAAAGGCTGATGCATATTCTTTCTGAGGAGCAGACGACGCACTATCCGTGTTGCTCCTCTCTGACGAACCGGATGCCGTTCTAACGAGATTTGTTGTAGATAATCAGGACACTGGACATATGTAATCTACGTCACGATTGATAACGACCGGGTAATTGTTTACTTGAAAAAAGAGACTGACCATAGCATCCAATATTGGGATGATGCAAAGGCGGTAGAAAAGCGTGAGGGTAAGGCTACGAAGCAATTGAGTCGGTCTCACCCGGTACCCGGCGGCTCTTCCGAGTCAGTGGTGTTTACCCCGAAAAGACCCGTTGAACGGTCACCAACTTGAGACTAGCGCTCTTCAAGGCTGAAGGACGATGTTTAAACTTCTTTGTCTCTTGCCGTAGAATTCAGCTGTTACACATACTATGTGAGTTGTCTGATTGGTGGAACGACAGAAAAAGCTTTGCGTCCAAGTTCCTAAGTAGTAGCCGGGCCGCGGGCGCATTTGCGATTGCAATATTGCGACGTTGCGCTGAACTACCCAGCAGTAAATCCAATTCCCCTGGCACTAAATGTTCTCTATCAACCCGCATGCCCGAAACCCAAAGGGTAATAGCCCCGGTTCCATCCTGCGGCCACATGGATGCGACTATTTTTTTCCAAGTTTCGCTATCGTCGTTTGCAGGGAAATTTACCCACCTTCAACAGCAGGAGCCCATGTATGTATGTATGTATTACGAACGTCCTTTACTGTGTCTGCGAGAAACTCACGACTCATATGTATGCGGGAAGATTATACTACTTGGAAGACACGGCGGCGTTGCGGCGAATGTCCGGATATTGACGAGCAGACCGCATGGGTCGCTGCTTGACACTCGGACTCCCGCGTTCGTTGGCCAAGATCCATCCATTCATTATTGGCTCATCATGATGTTGACTTGAGAGATCAGCCAGGTGCGTTGGGTAACTTGAAGGGTCGAAAAACAATGGCCTGGCCGCTTCCTCGTGTTGTAGGACACACTTTGGGATCGCTTACAAGACTCAGATCAGCCAACCTAAATAAGAGTGCTCGCTTAGTTGCGATAGAGCGGCCGGTCATTTCGGCTACTCGATGAATCAGGCAGTTATTTTTGTACGTGTAAGTGGTTCATGTTGTATGGGTCATATTATAATCTTTCTATTTGTGGGCCATTTTACGGTTTCCAAATCAACGCGGAAAAGGACGGCTCAGGGAGAGCCAATACTTCCCCTTTCCTTTCGTCTCCCTGCCCTCTTGATTCGGGCTGACCGTGATGCTGCAGACCATGTCAATCAAAGTCACCACCTGGCTTTGTCTGTTATCCTTGCCGACATGGCTAGTCGCAGCGCAGAACGTTGCCTCGCAGGCGTACACGCCTATGGCAGGTCCCTGCCCAGAGGGCTTCTCGCTCGTTCGCATGGCTGGGTCACCTGGAAAACAATCCCTCTCCACTTCCGAAGCCGCATACGTCCAAGCTCGCCGATCGCAAGTGATTCCACACGCCTGGAAAACCTACCTTGCCAACGTCGAGGCCACCAACGTCACTCTGCCTTCCTACGTGTCCAGCATCCTGAGTGGATCCAGCTCCCAGACCCCTAACTTCGGCATTGCAACGAGCGGAGGAGGTTACCGAGCCGCCATTTTTGGTGCAGGCGTGCTGAACGCGTTGGATGGGAGGAACACCTCCTCAAACGGAGCCGGATTAGGGGGATTGCTTCAAGCAGCAACTTACTTGGCCGGATTGTCGGGTGGATCATGGTTTGTGACGTCCCTCGCACAAGCCAACTTCCCGACAATGCAGGAGCTCATCTTTGGATACCCCAATCCTATCATCGCTAACAACTCGTGGGGTGGATGGAATGGCAATTACGACCTCTTCGCACCTAGTTCCGTTCCGGTTACCGATACTGAGTACGTCACTGATCTGGTTGAGGAACTAGAGGGGAAATACGACGCTGGTTATGCTGTGACGTTCGCCGACTTTTGGGCGCGTGCGTTGGCAAGACATTTCGCCAATGGGACATTCCCGTCGAATTTCTACAATGAATCCTACGCCCATGGTGCAGGGATTCTGTGGTCATCAGTCGCCGAAACGTGAGTTGAGGGACATGTGAAATGACAATGTGCTAACAACCTGTTGTCAGTGAATCGTTCACATCATACTCGACACCATTTCCGATTATCGTTTCAGACCTCTCTGCACCAGGTCAAAATGCGTCGGAAATTATATCTGGGGATTACATACCGATCTCTAATCCCATATTCGAGTTCAATGTTTGTCAGTATAACTTCGGTTCCTTCACGAGTCTTGAGACTAACATGGAAGATAGTCGAGATGGGCTCCTTTGATCCCATGTTATCCGCGTTCGCGCCAACAAAGTACCTTGGCACGACGAATAACAGCATTTGTATTACGAACTATGACCAGTCAGCGCTGGTGGCTGCGTCCTCGTCCGAGCTGTTTAATGTATTCAACGTCACTGTAGGTCAACCGTTTAGTGATGCCGTACGCTGACCCAAGAACTTTAGAACACCCTGGACTCTACCATCGGTCCTGAGCTTTCGTTGCTAAACTCGCTCCTTCCGGAGTCAGGCATTGAGCTTGATGTTGCATCATGGCCGAATCCATTTTACGGTGTCGCACCGCAAACCTTTATATCAGCCAACCAGACGGATTTAAGACTTGTGGATGGTGGTGAGGATGGAGAAAACATGCCGATACAACCTTTGCTCGTGAAAGCTCGTGGCCTGGATACCATCTTGGCAATTGATGTCGTGAGTCCGGTTCTGCTCCGTCGTCGCTAGTAGCTTAATGCACCAGAGTTCAGATGTTAACAATTTCGCTGACGGGAGCGCGTTGATTGTGAGTCGCCATTTTATATATGGGTTTTTAGTGATGACCAATTATCAGGTTACACAAGATCGGACGATATTGCTCTCGCCAGCGTACTCGTTCCCCCGTGTGCCAACGTCTGCTACGGAATTTATTGAACAAAACCTTACCACGAGGCCGACGTTCTTTGGATGCAACACGATGAGTGCAAAGGAAACTACGCCTCTCGTAATATACCTCGCAAACGGCGGTCCTCCTCGCAATGGGGAAGTATCCGTGACTAACACACCCACTTCCCAAGTCTCCTATAGTTCTTCGGAGATTCAGGCGATGCTCGACCAGACATTTGTCATCGCCACGCAGGGCTACCCTGCAAACCTCAGTATGGTAACCGACCCTGAATGGCCGGCTTGCTTGGCATGCGCAATCGTCGACCGTGCACGAGAGAGAGCAGGCGAGATGAGGAGTGGAGTATGTGAGAGTTGTTTTGCGCGATACTGTTGGTCTGAGTACTAGGATATTGCATGAGGCAAAAGGCCGTAGATAAAATGTGTGAGTAAGGCTACCGAACTTGCAACGATTCGAGTCTTGGTAAACTGATCTCCTTGTCTCGGGAAGACCCTACCAATGCTGTGCAGAGACGTGTCACCTTCAAGGATTTGGCGAAGTCAAAGGTGTATGTGTGTACGTCCGATTCACCGCTCTCCGGGAGACTAGTCGATACTCTAACTCTTAAGATCCTGAACAATGGAGTGCAGGAGCCTGAGACCGTAGGAGATCGGTACTGATCTCCTCAGCACTGTGTACCGCCATCATCTCAAGGCCGGCTCGGACTGGACAGCACATGAAAATACCTGATGCATGTTCAAGTTCTTCCGCTTCGTGCGGTCTGATGTGTATTTTGAGTGGCACTTCCAACATTTTTGTTGTTTTTTGTCTGTTGCCGTAGATCCACGATCAAGTTCCTGGCAACAGAGATTGAAAAAGGAAAGTCAAAGGATGTTTCGGCGTGTTTGCGTGTTCGCTTGCTGCGAATGGCGCGCATTGAGACGTTGACGCCGGTTGCGCCAAACTGCAGCAGCAATAAATCCCATTCTCTTCGACCACAGCCCAACCACAGCCTGTCACTGGATGTTCTCCATCAACTCGCATGCCCGAAACCCAGTGGTAACGTGCGGCCACAACAATTTTGTTCAGATTTCGCTATCGTCGTCTGCGGAGGAAATTACCCACCTTCAGCAGCAGGAACTCGTGTATGTGTGTATTACGAACATTCTTGAATATATCTGTGAGAAACCCGACTGATATGTATGCAGGAAGGTTATACTAGTTGGAAGATGGCGGCATTGTGGCGAATGACCAGATGTTGACAAGCAGATCGCATGCGTCGCTGCTTGACATTGCTTTCACTCGGACTACATCTTGTAAACCGCTCGTTGGTCGAGATCCATATCATTCAATATTGGCTCATCATGATGTCGGTACGTGACTTGATGGGCCTGCCTTCTAGTTAGGTTCCAGTACTGATCGAGGGTTTTATTTACAGCAGTCTCTGTTGACTTGAGAGATCCTGGATCAGCCAGGCGACGTTGGGTAACTTGAAGAGTAGCAAAACAATGGCCCGACCGCTTCCTCGTATTGTAGGACACACATTGGGATCGCTTACAAGATCAGCCAACTTGAATAAGAGTGCTCGCTTAGTTGCGAAAGAGCGGTCGGACTGCTATTCATTTCGGCTGGTCGACGAGGCTGTTATTTTTATATGTGTATGTAAGTGGTGCATGTCGGCCAATAAATTCTCTATTTATGGGCCATTTTAGGGTTTCCAAATCAACGCGGAAAAAGTGCGGCTCAAGGAGACCTACCTCCTCTTCCCTCTTCTCTCCCTGGCCTCTTGGTTTGGGTTAACCGTGATCATGGCAATCAAAGTCGCCGCCTGGCTTTGTCTGTTATCGTTACCGGCATGGTTAGTCACCGCGCAGAGTGTCGCCTCGAAGGCGTACACGCCTATGGCAGGAACCTGTCCGGAGGGTTTCACGCTCGTTCGGATGGCGGGGTCACCTGGACATCAATCTCTTTCCTCCTCTGAAGCCGCATACGTCCAAGCTCGCCGATCGCAAGTGATCCCGCCGGCCTGGAAGACCTACCTTGCCAACGTCGAGGCCGCCAACGTCACTCTACCTTCTTACGTATCCACCATTTTGAGCGGGTCCAGCTTGGAGACCCCCAACTTCGGCATTGCAACGAGCGGAGGAGGTTACCGGGCCGCCATTTTTGGTGCAGGTGTGCTGAACGCGTTGGACGGGAGGAATGCCTCCTCAAACAGTGCCGGATTAGGGGGATTGCTTCAAGCGGCAACTTACTTGGTTGGATTGTCGGGCGGATCGTGGTTGTTGACGTCCCTCGTACATGCCAACCTCCCGACGATGCGGGAGCTGATCTTTGGATACCCTAATCCTATCATCGCTGACAACTCGTGGGGAGGATGGAACGCCAATTACAGCGTCGTCGCACCTAGTTCCGATCCCATCACAGATACTGAGTACGTCACTGATCTGGTTGAGGAACTCGAGGGAAAATATGACGATGGTTACGTTGTGACGTTTGTCGACCTTTGGGCGCGTATGTTGGCAAGACATTTCGTCAATGGGACATTCCCGTCGAATTTCTACAATGAATCCTACGCCCATGGTGCAGGGATTCTGTGGTCATCAGTCGCCGAAACGTGAGTTGAGGGACACGTGAAATAACGATGTGCTAATAAATGACTCTCAGTGAATCATTCACATCATACGCCATACCATTCCCAATTATCGTTTCAGAGGTCTCTGCACCTGGTCAAAATATGTCGGAAGTTATACCTGGGAAGTACATACCGATCTCCAATCCCATATTCGAGTTCAATGTCTGTCAGTACAACCGGTTCGTTCATGGGTCTTGAGACTAACACGGAAGATAGTCGAGATGGGTTCCTTTGACCCCATGTTGTCCGCGTTTGCGCCAACAAAGTACCTTGGCACGACGAATAACAGCATCTGTATCACGAACTATGACCAGTCATCGCTAGTGGCTGCGTCCTCATCCGATATATTTTATCAACTCAATATCACTGTAGGTTAACCGTCTAGTTGCGCCGTACCTGACTGAAGATCTTTAGAACACCTTGGACTCTATCATCGGTCCTGAACTTTCTTTGCTAAGCTCGCTTTTGCCCGAGCCAGGCATCGAGCTTGATGTTGCATCGTGGCCAAATCCATTTTACGGCGTCGCGCTGGGGACTTATATCATCCAATCAGACGGACCTAATGCTTGTGGACGGTAGTGAGGATGGTGAAAACATTCCATTACAACCTTTGATTGTGAAAACTCGTGGCGTGGACACCATCTTAGCGATCGATGCTGTAAGTGCGGTGTTACCCTTTTGTCGCCAGCAGCTTGACCCCTCGCCTCACAGACCGCAGATGTTAACAACTTCGCCGATGGGAGCTCGTTGATTGTGAGTCGCCATTCCATGCCTTGGTTATTAGTAGTGACGAGTCACTAGGCTGTACAAGATCGGGCCATATTACTTTCGTCAGCGTACTCGTTCCCTCCTGTTCCAACGTCTATTGCGGAATTCACTGCACAGAACCTCAGTACGCGGCCGACGTTCTTTGGATGCGACACGACATGCGCTAACGAAACCATGCCTCTCGTAATATATCTCGCGAACGGCGGTCCTCCTCACAATGGCGAAGCACCTGTGACGAACACAAATGTATTCCAAGTCTCCTACAATTCTTCGGAAATTCAGGCGATGCTCGATCAAACATTTACCATCGCCACGCAGGGCTATCCTGCGAACTCCAGTATGACAGTCGACCCCGAATGGCCGGCTTGCCTGGCATGCGCGATCGTCGACCGTGCACGAGAGAGAGAGGGTGAGATGAGGAGTGGGGTTTGCAAGAGTTGTTTCGCGCGATACTGTTGGTCTGGGAGTCCTGCCGGATAGCACTCCTACGACAGAGGCTATCCATGGAAGTTGGCCTTTGACTTTGGCAGTGGCGCTTGGTATTTTGGCATGTATCTGATGTAGTGATGCTGGTAGTATTAGCTCCAAGGCTTATGCATCATTGTTTGAGGGGACAGAGGACACTATCCGCAAGGAACGGTATGGCGTTTATTTCGTGCACGGGTAATATGTACATCGTCGAAAACCAGAACCAAAGCGTTCGTTTTCCAAAAGACAGTAGCACGCGCCCGCTTGCCACTCGGAAGTATGTACCATAACAGCCTCTACAAAGCCGTTACATCTACAGTTTTACCCTCCGAGTCGTGTAAGGCCCTGGGTGTCTGCAATATGCATTATTTGGGCCGTGAGCTCAACGGTTTGCGCTGTCCAGCTCTTTCGTCTTGTTTCACGGTGAGTGGTGGAGGAGACTCCGGGCGGTTCGTCAGGCCCTTGGGTCGATGCACTTCGTCATCGTTTGTACTGTACATGCCTTCTACGCGCGCTCTCGACGCGTTCGACGCGTCCGTGGGTGGTGTGCCCAATCCCATGCTCGTGTACATGCAAACTGCGGCGGGGGTGATGGCGGGGCAGCAAGATGAGTGAGCAAGCTCACAGAATAGTGGATGGCAAGCGATCGGGTGGTGCGAGGTGTCACGAGTGCCGTCCTCTCACTCATGATCAGTCACTGTGTCAGTCGGAGTTGGCAGCCCTCACGTCTTTCGCTTTCCTTCTCAAGTTTCAAGCACTCAGCAGCCGACGTGGCAGGTCACAGCCCTCCCTCTGTCATGACTAGGCTCGCCTGCAGTCAAGTCAGGCTCTCCACGAGTCCGCATCAAACATAAAGACGTTCCACTGCATCCCATTCAACACGCACTGGAAATCCCGCGCTTCATCGTTCGCCCTTGCCGGGAGTCGCCCTCGTTCAAGTTGTCTCAATCGCTTGAGCATGTTACGTCAACCTGTGAGCGTTACTGTAGCTTACCGCCTCTTACTGCAGTGCGAGTTTGACGTGCGGCGGTGTTTAGTTCCCTCCTCGGCTTCGTGGCACATCAATTGAATGTACTGATAGATTTACACTGGCAGAGACATCTCTAACTTCCTTGCGAAAAGGTATCCACTCAGTGAGCCCAGATGCTATCAAGCAAATTTACATGGGTCGCCCCTTGGAAGTGCCATGTCCATCGTTGAGCTGAAACATGCACCTTGGCACCTGTGACACTTGAATTGACATCTCTGCCGCTTCAGAATTTGCAAATTAACGCAAACAAAAAGGGAATTCAGACCTAGGGATACATAGTCTCGCTACTTCCTCTTTCCACCCCACGCTCTTTATTAGCCCTGACCGTAATGTTGCAGATCATGGCAACCAAAGTCACTACCTGGCTATGTTTGTTATCATTCCTGGAATGGCTAGTCGCAGCTCAGAGTGTTGCCTCCCAGGGGCACACGCCATTGGCAGGATCCTGCCCGGAGGGCTTCTCGCTCGTTCGAATGGCTGGGTCACCTGGAAATCAATCCCTCTCTACCTCTGAAGCTGCATATGTCCAAGCTCGCCGATCGCAGGTCATCCCGCAAGCTTGGAAAACCTACCTTGCCAACGTCGAGGCTACCAACGTCGCTCTACCTTCTTACGTGTCTGACATCCTGAGTGGATCCAGCTCGGAGATGCCCAACTTCGGCATTGCAACGAGTGGAGGAGGTTACCGGGCCGCCATTTTTGGTGCAGGGGTGTTGAACGCGTTGGACGGGAGGAACGCTTCATCAAACAATGCAGGATCAGGGGGGTTGCTTCAAGCGGCAACTTACATGGTAGGATTGTCGGGTGGATCATGGTTGTTGACGTCCCTCGCACAAGCCAACTTCCCGACAATTCAGGAGCTCATCTTCGGATACCCTAATCCTACCGTCGCTAACAACTCGTGGGGCGGATGGAACGCTAATTTCAGCCTCTACGCGCCTAGTGACAATCCCATCACTGATACCGAGTACCTCAACGATCTAGTAAAAGAACTGCAAGGAAAATACCACGCTGGATTCATCGTAACGTTTGCTGACTATTGGTCGCGCTCATTGGCGCGACATTTCCTCAATGGGACCTTCCCGTCGAATTTCTACGATGAGCCATACTCCCATGGTGCAGGAATTCTGTGGTCATCGGTCAATGAAACGTGAGTAGTCTTGACACGTAAAATCACACTGTACTGACAAATGGCCGTTAGTGAATCCTTCATATCATATACGACACCATTTCCAATTGCCGTGTCAGACCTTTCTGCACCAGGTCAAAATACGTCAGACATTATATCTGGGGAGTTCACGTCGATCTCCAGTCCTATATTTGAGTTCAATGTCTGTCAGTACGACCAGTCCGTTGATGGGTCTTGGTACTGACGTGGAATATAGTCGAGATGGGATCCTTTGACCCCATGTTGTCTGCGTTCGCGCCAACAAAGTACCTGGGCACAACGAATGACACCATCTGCGTTACGAACTATGACCAGTTATCGCTGGTAGCTGGGTCGTCGTCTGAGCTGTTCAACGCAGTCAACGTAGGTTCACCGTTTTGTGTTGCTGTCCACCAACTGAGAAACCTTAGAGCACCTTGCAGTCTACCGTTGTCGGCCCTGTGATTTCTTTGTTCAACTCGCTTCTGCCAGAGCCAGGTATCGAACTTGATACTGCATTGTGGCCGAATCCGTTTTACGGCATCGCACCGGAGACTTTTATATCGTCCAACCAGACGGATCTCAGGCTTGTGGATGGTTTTGAGAATGGTGAAAACATTCCGATACAACCCTTGCTTGTGAAAGCTCGTGGCCTGGACACCATCTTGGCGATTGATGCTGTGAGTGCAGTACTGCCTTTGCTGTCGCTGGTAACTTGACGAACTACAGAGTTCAAATGTTAACAACTTCGCTGATGGGAAGGCATTGATTGTGAGTTGCCATTCCATACGTAGGTTTTAGTGATGAACAGTTATCAGGCTACACAAAATCGGACGACGTTGCTCTCCTCAGCGTACTTGTTTCCTTCAGTGCCCACATCTCCTGGGGAATTCATTGCACAAAACCTCACTACGAGGCCGACGTTCTTTGGATGCAACACGACGGGTGGAAACGAACCCACGCCTCTCGTAATATATCTCGCAAACGGCGGTCCTCCTCACAATGGGGAAGTATCCGTGACAAACACATCCACTGGCAAAGTCTCCTATAGCTCTTCGGAGATTCAGGCGATGCTCGACCAGACATTTATCATCGCCACGCAGGGCTACCCTGCCAACTCCAGTATGACCACCGACCCCGAATGGCCGGCTTGCCTGGCATGCGCAGTCGTCGACCGTGCACGAGAGAGAGCAGGCGAGACGAGGAGTGGGGTATGCGAGAGTTGTTTTGCGCAGTACTGTTGGTCTGGGAGTACACTCACTCAAACTTCCAACGGCCGAGAGACCGTCGATGGTCCACGCGTAGGATGGTTTTTGATTTTGGCTGTGGCGCTCGGTATTTGGGCATTGATTTGATATGATACTACGAACGTTAGTTGCCCTTGTTATTTTTTCACTTGTATCCAATGATTTACTCTGTACGCCACGTGCTGTGTTAGACTTCAGGAAAAACGACGGCCTTGCTAAAATTGGTTTCTTTCATGTGGTCGGCTCGTTGTTGACCTCATTTAGGGGGTCGTTGGCATCTCGACAACTTTCCTGGTGGGTGCAGGGAACAACACCAACTGTTCACGTACCGGTGGTACTTTTGTCTCAGCCCATCGCCACTCTTTCCGTCCAACACCGCGCTGATGGTCACCGAAACGCAGAGTCAAGGAGGTGGTGCGCCTAATCAATCGGGGGGTGGGTGAAGCTTCCGGAACGGACACGCGCAGAAATGTGAGCTGGATTATGCCGCATGCGGGTCGGGACTGACCGCTCTGTAGCTCTGAGCTACGTTTTGGGAGGACCCATTGGAGACTGTTGGACGTCGACAAGTGAACGCTCAAGTACGGAATCGTCTCTTTTGAACTTGTGTAACGACAATCATGATTGATGCCATCCAGTTCACTCGTTAGATCGGTGCCTGGAGTCTGGACCGGGTCTACAGTCTGAATCGGCCTGCGCTCGCGATTATCGCTGGAGCTAGAGCGAACGTTCGGACTGGAGTTCTCAGCATCAGGGCACAGTCCCGGATGTTCGATAAGCACGTTCAAGGTAGTACAGGACTTTCTTCCACACTCGCGGGCACCTACCGACTCTACCTGGAATACGCGCGAACCTGGACTTTCTGAACGGCCTTGATTTCACGCCGTATATTTCGAAAAAAGGGACGTCTGGTTTGAAGATTTGGTCGCAGAGAGCAAAAGACTACAGGTCTGTCTATTCGGGATGTGCGCTACCCTGGGAATGAACCCGGCGCTCTCGTCCCATTTTCACAGTGGGGATGACTTCAAGACGCCATCGAGAATACTCCCAACGTCGGCTGACTGTTGACTCGGATGTAATGCGCAGCAACGGCGTTGAGAGCGCAATGGCCAGAGCCTCCCGAGAGAGACCCCAAAGGAGCCTCTTTGGTTGGGATGATGGTAACTGTCATCACATCCTTTCTGCAAGCGAGTACTCAAACATCATGCAGGTTCATTGTGATGTCATCTGTGAGAAGTCCACGACTCATGTGATTCATGCTTGTACATGGAACTTGTATTTGGTGACGATGCTGCGGCGGATGCTCGGATCCTGTCGGGTAGACCACATGGCTCGCCCCGTGGTTGCGCTTTCGACCGACTATGTCGCATCGCATCCTTGCAAGGTCCACTCGCTCTGATTGGTCGGTCGCGTCCCTTATGCATCGTGATACCAGGTACGTGACATTGTGCCTGCCCTGCAGTCAAGTCTCGATGTTCTTTGTACAAGGCGGACGGCTGACTTTAGGATCAATCCTTTTTATTTTTGTACACGACCCCGACCAATAAATTCTTCATTCGTGGGGTGTTCAAGTTCTAGCGTGTATAAAACCATGGAGACAAAATTTCGTTCATGGGTCTGGACTCTAAATGAAACGTAGTCGAGATGAGTTCATACGACCCTATGTTGTCCGCGTTCGCGCCAACAAAGTATCTGGGCCCAACGAATAACCGCATCTGCATTACCAACTATGACCAGTCTGCGCTCGTGGCTGGGTCTTCATCTGAGCTGTTCAACGAGCTCAACCTCACTGTAGGTTCACCGGGTTTAGTGTTGCCGTCCGCTGACTCTGAGAAACTTTAGAAAACATGCCGATACAACCCTTGCTCGTGACGGCTCGTGGCGTGGACACCATCCTGGCAATTGATGCTGTGAGTCTGGAGCTCGCATTTCTGTCGCTAATACTGACGTGACGTGACACAGAGCTCAAATGTTAACAATTTCGCTGATAGGAGCGCATTGATTGTAAGCTGTCATAACCTGTTGTCAGGCTACGCAAGATCGGGCCATGTTACTGTCATCAGCGTACTCGTTCCCTCCTGTGCCAACGTCTTCTACGGAATGTACCGCACAGAACCTTACTACAGGGCCGACCTTCTTTGGATGCAACACGACAAGCAACACCACGCTCTCGTAATATATCTCGCGAATGGCGGTTTTCCTCACCACAGCGAAACAACAGTCACTAACACGGCCACCCTCCAAGTCTCCTATAGTTCTTCGGAAATTCAGGCGATGCTCGTCCAAACATTCATCATCGCCACGCAAGGCTTCCCTGCCGAGTCTAGTATGACGACCGACCCCGAATGGCCGGCTTGCCTGGCATGCACAGTCGTCGACCGTGCACGCAAGAGAGCAGGAGAGGCGAGGAGTGGGGTATGCGTGACGTGCTTCGCACGCTACTGGTGGTCCGGGAGTACTGTCGCTTTGGGGCACCGATAAAGAGGCCGTCAGCGGTTCACGCGTAAGTTGGCCGTGGCAGTCGGTATTTTGGCATGGATCTGATCTGATGCTAGCGTCGGCTCAAAGGCTAATTCATCATTTTCCGAGGAGACAGAATACTTCACTATCCGCGTTGCTTCTTGAGAAACCGGGTGGCGTTTTGGCGAGATTTTGGCTGTGGAGAATTTGGACAACGGAGAGATGTAAAGTACGCCACTGTGACCAATTGATGACGATCAAGTAACTTGTTTGCTGGAAAAGGAAGCCGTCTAGCATCATGGCGATGACCCTACATGAGGCAAAGAGCGGTAGATAAAGGCTGTGGGCAAGTCTACCGCGGGCGATTGAGTTGCGGTGAAATGATCTCACCTTTCCATAGTGTTGGGGTTTACCCCGAATAAACTGACAACGAGGCAGATCCAGCGCCGTTCTACTTCCATGTACGTGTGATCGGTATTGGTACATACTTGGCAGCGGACCAAAAGTTGCCAAAGGCGCACCAAGTTGAAAGGTTAGAGGCAACCACATACTGTGTTTGTATAGTGCACGGGTTGGCGGTGGATCAAGGAGATCAGGCGTGGAGAATGTTGAGAACCGAGCAGTGTTGATGCGCGATGCGCAGAGAGGTCCTTGGATCATGATGTAGGGGATCGGCCTAGAGCACTGAATCGTAATTTTCAAGCTCAGCGCACAAGCGCCGCCCCGAGGATTCCCGATCAGTAGAGTTGGCCGCTGGAATCTTTCCGCTGCTGCGCCTCGAATGTGAGCTTTACAGAAGTGCGCGGATGCAATGCTCATTTAGCCTACAGCGTACTTGTCCCCGTTCGGCGACCACGAGGAGGCCATTGATCACGTGAAATGCAGACAATTCCTCCAAGAACTTTGTCGATCGCGAGGCGCAGTGGAGTTGCTTTCGAACACGGATCTGCTTTTCGTTACATCCATTATCGCCTCACCCTGCGGCGTCCGCCACACCCTCATTTTCATATCTTCGTTGCCATGTATGACCTTCCGTCACTGGACGTTTCTTTTTCTTAATTGGACGCTTCGTCTCCTGGCTTACCTTCCTAGAGCTTTATTGCTTGTAATCTCGAGCACGATGCGCGGGTCATGATCTGGAGTTGCAGTCCCCTTGTGCTGGTGCTGTTACCAAAGGAACCTCAGTTCTGAAAATCGATCAAGGAACCCGGTGCCTTGCTTGAGGGCGGCGCTTCATTAACGCCGCCTTTTTTGGGGGCGTTGTTGGACAAGTCACCGGTCAGTCAGCATTCCTGTGGTGATTTGACGTATATCTATTCTGATTTACCCTGAACGAATTTTGTATTCGAATTTAGACAATCTAGGAATGCAACCAGCTCCCCCACAGTGCCATGTGGACGCCGGGAAGACGGATTTATGTGCCTTTTCTATGCAAAACGGGCGTACGTTAGGGCCAGCCAGACTGACTTCGACGATAGGTCACTGCGGGTCTTTTGCAGCATGCTGGCATTTCATAAAGGAGAGTCTGGAGCGGCGTCAAGTAAAATACCATCTGCACAGTCCCTACGGTGCAGACTGGGCGATAAAGTCACCGGGTGTCACGGCTACAGCAACATCCCGATCGGGAAACACGATCGACTTTTGTGTGGTCTGCACGCTACCGATGACGTCCGGTCGAATGTTCGGCTTGCTTGTGACTGTTGTTATGATATGTTTTTGTCACACCTCCGTATAAAAGTCGGTCCACGTCCCCTTCTCTTCACCCTTTCCCCGGATCTCCCTACCCTACCTCCTGCACCGACGCAGGCCTCCCCGCTCTTGTCTTGTCTCGCCACCTCATCACTATGGAATCAGCAAGAACGCTCCCCGCCCTCTCCTTGTCTTGGATACCCCACAACATCGTCCTCGTCCTCGTCTCCCTCGTCATGTTCTACGCCCTCGCGCGCGCGATATACCAACTTTTCTTGTCTCCCCTGAGTGCGATACCCGGCCCCTGGTACGCGGCGCTGTCCGATTTCTGGATGACTACACACGTCCTTCGCCTCCAACAATGCAAGACCAATCACCGACTGTTTGAGGAATACGGCCCAGTTGTGCGCGTCGGTCCCAACAAGGTGATATTCAAGGACATCACATCAATGCGAAGCGTCTACTCGATCCACAAATTTGACAAGAGCACGTTCTACAAGAGTCTCCTTACGTTCGTCGCTCATCCCATACCTTCGCCCAAGCTGACTGATCCCTTAATAGGAACGAGAACAACCATGCGTAATTACAACTCTCCTTAATGATGGTGTACATGTACTTATTTGATCCCAGGATGACTACGCTCGATCACATCGGGCATTCGGTGCGGCGGAAGGGGTATGCGCAGCACTATACTCCGGCGAACCTGGCTCTCTTCCAGGTCGAAGCCCATGATCATGTCTTGGAACTCGTCAACGTAAGTGGCAATTAATCTACCTTTCTTCCCGTGTCTCAATATGAATTAGGCTCTCGAGCATGTCGGGGGTAAATACCCCCTGGACTGCCTCACGCTGTTCCGCCACTTCATGGTTGATGTCATCATTTCATCCTCTCACGGTTATCGCCAAGGCGCGCTCAGCAAATGGATCCTCGGCGGGATGGATCCGATCGCGACTGCGATATCTGACTTCCCAAAGAGAGGCATCGTCGTAGGTTCAGTTTAAGAGATTCGTGGTGCAAGCTGACGGGTTACTCTCAGCGAAGCACCATGCCGTCTGGTTTATGGAACTTGGTTTGCCGCATCCCAAACCTGCGATGGCGCCAGATTTGCGACTCGGATAAAATCATTGGCGAGGTTTGTCTCCGCTCCTTGTCGAATCGTCTCGTGCAGTCCTGATTCACGAAACCGTCTAGTTTGTCGGCGCCCGCGTGTATGAGATGCGTGCTAAAGAGGGCATGGGGGGAACCTCAGATTCGGAAAGAATCACCCTCCTGCAGCGCCTCCTAGAATACAAGTATTCGCCCGACCAACAGATGCCAGACCACGACATCATTTCGGAATTGATGGGACACATGTTCGTTTTCCTTTTAAAGCTTCATGCATAACGGAGGGTCTAAATGTTACTTGAAGGATTGCGGGCTCTGATACCACTGCCAATTCCTTGTCATATTTTTTATGGGAATTGACGCGCAGGCAGGACATCATGAGCAAGTTGCAAGCGGAGCTCGACCAGGCCATGCCTGATTGCCGTGTTGTGCCAGACGTGGCTGTCCTTCAGAAGCTTCCGTACTTGAACGCGTTTATCAAAGAAGGTAATGCATCTCTTTTGGCTATGGTGAACACCCAAGGAACTCATTTCCCGTAGGTCTCCGACTGTACACTGCAGCACCCAGCGACCTAGAGCGTGTTGTCCCACCATCGATTTCCAAGAATGGCTCTTTGGACGAATCATTTGATTTGATGGGTTATGCCCTGCCTCCCGGGACGGTAATTGCTACGCAAAGCTGGTCGATGCACCGTGATCCGGCCATCTTTCCCTCCCCATATAGTTTCATCCCCGAACGATGGCTCCAGGGACCAGACGCCACCGAAAAGATGGCGCAGTACCTGATGCCATTCGGGACAGGAAGTCGCCAGTGTGGAGGGATGAACCTGGCGTACATGATGCTCAGAATCATCGTTGCAGCATTGATCAGGAACTTTAATGTCGCGGCCCCCCCTGAAACCAATGAGAGCAGTATGGAGATCAAGGATGCCTTCGTGAGTTTGTCTGCTTGCCCCGTGGGCTTCTACTCAGGAAACTCTTCACCCAGGTCATCTTCCCAGCCGCCATGGAGTGCAAGCTCTTCTTTCACCCCCGTAACTAATTAGCATCCGCCTCACCCATCCTACACCTACGCCCTCTATGAACATGTTATGCCATCTTCCTTTCTTTCTTTACCACTGGAATATTAAACGCCTTATAATCGCTTAATAGTTCGTTGGTGTACCATATCTCCGAGCCCACTTTCACTGTTTCTATTATTAGCGATACGATTTTGCGACGACGCCGTCTATATACCCTACCCTGTTGGCAGGACCAAATTGTAACCGTATTCCAACTAGATTTCAGAGTCTTTCCTTGCGGTTCACAATAAGTAGGATCGATGTTGCTTTAAGGCACGGTATGTCTGAAACGCTCAGTTCCATGTGCTGTCGTCTCGACTGCTTCACCTTGTACCTCGAGACCGGCTATGGAATGATCGCGGAATTGCGCAAGATGGCACGCGCCTTGCTAATAGCGAAGAACCAGTCATGACTTCTTCTGGTGACCGACCGACGGTTGCTCTTCGGTTACTCTCGTCAGCCTACTTTTTTCAGATATAATGGCGGCAACTATCTCATCAGAGAGCCCCGTGCATCGCCCGAGACGCCCGAAATCTTCTTCAAGTTCAACAAAGGCAAAGGACAAGAATTACGATGAGGAGGAGCTGTATCCATCTACCACTGCGAAACCGGGTCTGGATCTACGGAGCATGTTCTCCACAAGCGCAAGTCCAGAGAATGAAACAAAACGAGCTATGCAGAGTCGACATCTGATGATGATTGGTGAGTTTCTATGAACTTCTGTCACAATCCTGCCATGCTCACAGCGGATGTGTTTAGCCATCGGCGGAACGATTGGGACAGGCATCTTTTTGAGTGCTGGTTCGGTGAGCAGGACGGTCCCAGTTTTTGCCTTTACATTCACGTCACGTCCATCCAAACTTCAAAGGCGATTGCACTTGCCGGTCCAGGAAGTGCCTTGCTCTCCTACGTGGTCGTCGGTGTATTCGTCTATGCCGTGGTCATTACACTGTAAGCCATTCCCCTGCCGCTCCGAGAAAACGACCACGCATTCATCTTTTGTTTCTAGAGGTGAAATGGCTGCCATGTTTCCTGTCTCTGGTGCATTCTCGGTATTTGGAAGTCGGTTCGTGTCCCCTGCGCTCGGATTTACGCTAGGTAACGTCATGCTGCTGGAGCGTCAAGCTGAAGCGTTGATGACCTTGGCACAATAGGTTGGAATTATTGGTTGCAGTGGTGCGTGATGTCCCTGTTCAAGTACTGTGTTGCATGCAACTCATGTTCCATCACAGGAGCCTGTCGATACGTGAGTGCATACATACACTGTTAGAAGATATGTCCTCACCCGTCCCTCTGACTTCCATCAGCGAGCGAGCTGACAGCGGCCGCTGTGATATTACAGGTAATGATCCGTACCGGGTGAATAGGCGTTGGTGCGCTAATAAAACATCGCATATAGTTTTGGGCGCCTCAAGTGCAGTCTTGGCAATGGGCCCTTGCGATCATCGCTCCGGTATTCTTGATGCAGCTGATACACGTTCGGGTTTACGGTACGAACGTCCCAAGTTGTATTTCCTTGGCAGGCTTGACTCTGAACAGGTGAATCGGAATACTGGTTTGCGTCCATCAAGGTCGTGATGATCATCCTTTTCATTTTTGTCGGCCTTATTTATGACTGGGGTGGGGTAAAAGGTCACCCAGGACCCGTGAGTGATTCAGACTGCCTCAGCGAGTCCTCGTGAGACTGAACGCCTTTCAGGGGCTGTCAAACTTCCAAAACGGACAAGCGTTCATTGGCGGATTTGCCAACTTTGCACAAACGTTTGTGTATGCGTTTTACTCTTTTGGAGGAGTGGAACTCGTCGCCGTCGCCGCCGGCGAGTCGACGCGCCCATGGAAAGCAGTTCCAAGTGCCGTGAAAGCGACGTTTTTCCGGATTGTGCTCTTCTATATCCTGACCATCCTGACCGTCGGGTTGTGCATCAATTGGCAGGATCCGACTCTACTAAGGGCGGCTAATAGTGAGGATTTTACCTTGGTGTATTACTCGCGATCGTTGACATGCCTGATTTGCAGGCTCGGATGTGACGGCGTCTCCGCTGACTGTTATATTCCAACGTGCGGGTTTTGGTGCCGCCGTGCATGTCGTCAATGCAGTCCTGCTGACCGCAGTGTTGTCTGCGACCAATTCCGCCTTTTATGGAAGTTCCCGAATGTTATATGCGTTGGCTAGGACAGGACAAGCACCCCGCATCTTTGGGTGGGTAAACAAGAATGGCGTTCCCATTCCTGCATTATTGTGAGCATCCAACACTCAATACCGCGCCACACAATAACAATTTCACAGCATGTCCCTGGCAGTGTCGTTCCTTGCCTTCCTGACCACTATCTGGGGTCAGGGTATCGTCTTTACCTGGTTGCTCAACTTGACGGGGATATCCGCATTGCTGGTGTGGGGCTCTATTGGACTCATTTCACTCCGCTTTCGAGCGGCATGGAAAGCACAAGGACGACCCCTCTCTGATTTGCCTTACACGCAACCTTTGTTCCCGTTGCTACCTATCGGCGTCGTCGTCCTTGGAACCCTCATGTTCATCGCCGAGGGGTATTCAGCCATCAAAGTACA
The DNA here is from genome assembly GCA_015039435.1 of Imleria badia. Taxonomy (NCBI): domain Eukaryota; kingdom Fungi; phylum Basidiomycota; class Agaricomycetes; order Boletales; family Boletaceae; genus Imleria; species Imleria badia. The sequence continues at coordinate 78,014 of MU130788.1, forward strand.
ACCATTCAGCGCCAGGGTGAGTGCTCGTATCGCGTGTCACTGTCAAGACGAGTTTCTCACACGGCGATATGCTCGTCAGAACGTCGTCGCGACGTACATTGGTGTCGTGCTGTACATCGTTCTCTACGTGGGTTATGTCGCGTACGAACGGTTCGGGCTCGGGCGGCGGCAGCATCTCGTACCACTCTTGGAGGTGGATTTGGAGACGGATGCGGCGTGGAAAGCGGGGGATGCGGCGCGTTTCCGGGAGGAGGAGGAACGCGAGTCGAGCGTGTCTTGGTGGGGGAATGTGCGTCTGAGGATGCGTTCGTGGTGATTCAAGGCACCAAGGTATGAGGAAAGAGGGCCTGTGCGATATTATACCATCTTATTAATCGAATAGCCTGGAACAGTCGAGGGCTGAGAATGTGAGTTGTTCGTCGCGGGCAGTGTGGGCAGGTCGAAGCGCAGAAGGATACGTGACGATGGCAACCTTGAGCATATCTGCCTCTCACGACGCGGTGAACGAAAAGGGCCCTCCTTTGGCTTGACGTTGGGAATAGGATACGTTGGTACTACGATGTTCATCTCTTTTTCGCTGCAGCATGCACTTGTCGGTCTTATTTTCATACGGAGGACTAAGATAGGGGCTTAGAGCTCTACACTCACCTCGTCTTCGAACATGATTCTCTCGTAGAATTTTCCTATCAGCATGTTCCCAGAATGACCTAGCTCACCAAGCAAGGGTTGGCTGTCAATAGCGAGCTCACCCACGTAAACATCTTGACGAACGTGAGGTAGAAGCAGCACTGGGTAGTCGGTCGGCGATGCTCATACGTCCACTATTGCCATGACATCTGCGACACAATAACTCACCTGACCTGAAAAGAGATTCCCGTCCAACATCATCTACGACAGAACCCAACGCCATCAGCTTTCGTAGGAGAATACGACCATTGAGTTGTCCACGACAGGTGCATCCAGGACGTTGAATGACTCGGAGGAACAAACCACGAAGTGTTCCCTATTGCGCACATCCGTCGGTCTACCCCTTTTTCTGCAACTCCGGCGGACTCTTGACACGGATGAGTCGCGGCGGATCGTATCGAGGCTCCGAAGTCAGGCAACTGACAGCAAAGGGGCCCCCCTTTCCACGTCATGCGATCATATCCAGCGAGCCTGCATCATGATAGTCTTCGGTGTCAGAGTCAAATGAACCATTTGTCGATTCATAAGTACTGTGGCAGACGGGTCACCAGCGCAACCCTCAAGGCACTGACTCCATCATGTCTGCCAATCTGCAGGCGCTCAGATAGGCTTTGGATGCGAAGCAACTGAATTGATGACAATCTACGTCGCAACGGACCCTGCGAAAAAGCAAACTCACCCCTTTCTCTACCCGACCGATCGGTACCGCCACTGAAGTCCAAGGTACGGTACCCCAACGTTTGGAATCATCAACCCGGCACCGTTCCGTCATGCACACGCGTTTCGGCGTCCGTGTCGCCCAAGAACTTCCGACAGCCACCATAACGATACTCATCGACGGAGACCGGACGAGACACCTCAACACGTGCGAACGCAGCATCGGATGGCATCACCATGGCTCTCACCCCCGGTTGTCGACATCGATTATACGTTACTCCGTGGGTTCCCATCTGAGGCGCAGATAGCGTGTGAGGGACGTCTTTGTGTGTGTGCCTTGAGTGATTTCCCCCCTATCCCTTGTTACGATACACGGCTTTACCCCGTATTGACGAGGTGGTCGTTCCCATGCTGATTGGCGAGATTTCTGCCGCCGCCATCATCTGACACAGTTCTAGTGAGAAAAGGGGGTGAGTAAACGTCCCCCAAGCTGTGAGACTGCGGGGTAGGTCGTTGTATCACCCCCTGTTTGTCAATTCCGTGTCACATTGCCCCACGGGCACGGCTCAGGCGACTGAATCGTATACTGTCACAGCACTCGGACTTACATGGTACATCGTAGTGTCGTTCACAATTAGGCTAAAGATACTAACGATTAAAGTGTTCTACCTACGGTTGCGAATACATGCGATCACTACTACACGGAACATATTGAATAACTCAACACTGACACAACGATGAAAAAAAAGGAAAAGAATACACCTATTCGTTCGTCTGCAGAGTACTATACATATACGCAGGCGATCCCTGCACACGCACCGGTCTGACTGGCCCACCACCACCATTCGCAGCCGTGTTCGCTCCCGTGACGGAGTCTACGAGAGAATCATTGCTAGCGAGATACGCTGGATCGTTGTACATGTTCGGGTCGTACCGCGAATAGGCCGGTCGCGAGTGCTGGGATGCCAGGGAGGCGGTCGACTGCCGCCTGGAAGCGCGGGAATCACGACCACCACCGTCGGCGCTACCCGTCGACTGTACTGGCTTGGCCCTGGAAACAGGTGTCATCCCAGCAGTGGCGCTCAGGCTATCACGTCTGCGGCGTCCCTCCGACGTGACCGAGGGATTACTGCCAGTGCTCTGAGGATGGGGGTTTCCATGGTATGTAGCGGATCGAGATATGGGAGGCGCGGGATAAGTGACTCCAGCAGGCGTTGGTGACGCCGCGTAAAAAGATATGGGACTCCTCGATCGATCAGACTCTCTTTCAGATGACGTTCTATACGGAGCAGCGTGGTGTTGGTGCGGGCTACCACCCGTATTTTGAGGTATTACTGGGCCCTGGGAAAAGTCATGGGAGGTTGGCGATGGGACGAACCCCAGAGGAGCTTGCCCATCTGACGGAACAGCATAGATCTGCCCTGCTGAGTAATTCGGGACAGTAGGTATGACCGGCGAACTGCGACCGTTGGTCCCTGAAGGCGCAGGAACCGGTAAAGGATGGTGAGCGTGGTCGGGACTTAACAAGCCACTGACAGGAACGTTTCCACGTCCTCTCGATGGAGCATCAGATGGCGGCCCTGACTGCCATTTCCATTCAATTAACGTCAGTCGATCCAAAAAGGGACAGAATGAGGTAGTTACCGGAGGCTCCACGTTGATCTCAGGGACGGAACTGTCTGACGAGAGCGGTCTACGTTGATCTCTGGGTTGACTCCGCGTCTCTGGGCGACCCTGACGCTCAGAAGCTGTCCGTCGGTGTCGCGAATCCGGCTGCTGTAAGACTCTGGGAGGGGATAACGGTGTTGGCACTGTGATATGGGATGGGAGATGCCTCGAACGGCCGTCATGAGGTTGCTGAGGACGTGACTAGTGTTGGCGCAACAGAAACAGAAAAGTCAGCTGATGAGCGGATTGAAGCACTAGCACATACACTATCAGATTGTCGTCTCCATTCCTCGGGCACTGAAGGGTTAGAATATCGTAGCTCATCTGCAAGTCGCTGGTTTGCTTTCCTGTCCCGGCGCGTTGTTTCGCTGCTTCCCATGTCTGGGAATGGATTCCGCCCAGCCTGAGAGGTGGATGCAATCGTTTGTGAGTAATCACTCATACGTTCCGACCGCATGCTTGCGTCTTCATGGATGACGCTCAAACCCTGGGAACGATCTCGGTGTCTGGCACTAGCCGGTAAACCAACTATGTCGAGCTGAGAAATTGACGATGCGGCGGATTGTTTCCCAGAGGCCAGTGAATCGTCGGGAGAAGCCCGACGCGGAGGAGGGTAATTATCATACATGTAGTCACGGCTCTTGCCTCTCTCCGAGGTCGGTCCCAAGGTTCGTTGAGAAGGTGTTGGAGAGGGGTTGTTGCGATGCAATTCATGGGGAGGGGGAAGAGAAATATTATGGTTAGCATCCGCAGTTGGGATAAAACCGTCCGGAGGAACATGGAATCCAGAGTGGCGCGCACTTGGCGGCGAATTCCGAGCGGAAGGAGGTCTGCTGAACGGCGGGTCGGTAGGAGGACCTGCCCATGGTTGAGATACCGACTGTGGTCGGGACGACTGGCTGGGGATTGTTGGGATGGAGGGTATACCAGCGGGAATGAATCGTGGCTCCACCACTGTCGGAAGGATCACTGGGTCAGGAGCACGCCTCAAGGTGCTCGAAGAATCTCGCCTGCTGCGAGAGCTGTGACGCTGTTCAAGTGACGAATTGATTGAGGTTTCGATGCGGTGCACCTCAGGGGTGTTCCTAGAAATAGAGGGTGGTGGGATGGGGGTGGGCTCGCCCAGGACCTCGATTTGTTCTGGTTCATCACGGTCCTCGAGTAACCTGTCCACCACCGCGTCAGCCACTTGCCGCATGTCGTCACGTCGATCATCGATTCCTGTTTCATAGACTTCCCTATGACCTATTCTCCTTCCTCGGCGAACACCCTCTTCGAAACCCAATCGGCGACCCTCCTCGCGAGCCAACTCTATCAGACGTTCCTCATTCAACCTACGCGCTTTTGAACGAGCAGAAACGGCCGCAGCCTCTGCTTCATCGCGCTGGGCCTCGATAGCCTTGAGTACGTCTTGTGCACGAAGAATTTCCTTCTGGGCATTGTCCAGCTGGAGCTTGTACAGCTTCAATTCCTCCTGCGCGCGCGCAGCTTGTTGCAAAGCAGTTATCCTGGCTTCGTTGATTGCTCGTGCGCGCTGTATCGTTTCGTCTATACGCACTTCGGCGGCCTCGGCGCGCTTCGTTTCCTGTTCGAGCCGATCAAACGCAGTGTACAGGATTTTGCGCGTCTGCTTGGATTCGTACTCCTCGTTGACGAGCATCTCCAATAGGTCGCGTGAGGATGCGGTGGAATGCGCCCGTTCGCGCTCACGACGGAATCTGACGCCAGGGCCACGGGGAATTCGTTCCCGCTCGTCGATATCGTCGAAGGGAGGCGGTGACAGGAGGGCTGTTCGGGGCGACAGCGAGGCTTGGTCGGATTCTGAGGTATTTTCTCTATACAGTGAATTCAGCCATATCCCCGAGAGCGTGTATATGCCACATACGATGGAATCGGCCATGGATGTGACATAGTCCTTCGGAAGGGTAAGTTGCAAATAGAGTCTAGATATGTCCACATACCTTGACGGTTACTGTTACAGAATGTTTGACAGGATGACAGACAGAGTGCAGATGGCAAATGGATATTGCAAGACCATTCACAGATAAAGGCTTCTGTGCTCCAGAAGGATCGAACGCGCTAACCTGGGAACCGCGTCCGAGACAACAAAAGCATGACGTGTGATGGTCACGTGAGGACTTGCCGGATATGGACAGGATGTGACATTGCTGATTCATGTCACGCTGTATATGTGTCGTAGCCACCAAACCTTATTTTCCCATATCATCTCTGAATCCACCTCCGGCAAGGACAGGAGAACGACAGCATGAGGTACGCACAACGACGTGTGGTTTTTCTCCTCTTCTCATGGTTTGTGGACAGCGGAAGCAAGCTCTCAGTGTCAAGCGTGCGGGGCTCCGTCAAAGAGCTTCTTGCTGCAGCCAATGACGAGAAAAGACGCAACTTTGTGGAGACAATCGAGCTCCAAATCGGTCTCAAGAACTATGACCCCCAGAGAGACAAACGTTTCTCGGGAACCGTAAAGTAATAATTGCCCTCGTTCACTATCTCGTTCGGGACTGATCTTTTCGTTGCAGATTACCGAACATCCCCCGCCCTCGCATGTCCATTTGCATTCTCGCCGATGCGGCCGACATTGATCGTGCAAAGCAAATTGAACTCGAGTACATGTCCGTTGATGACTTGAAGAAGTATGGATATCGATCATCTGGAATCGAATACATGTTGACCTCTCCGCGCAGGCTCAACAAAAACAAGAAGCTTGTCAAAAAGCTCGCCAAAAAATACGACGCCTTCCTGGCTTCTGAGGCCCTCATCAAACAGATTCCTCGTCTCCTTGGTCCCGGTCTCTCGAAAGGTATGAGTGGTATTGTTCAGCACTCGCGAGCGGCGGTTGATGGGCAACAGCCGGAAAGTTCCCAACTCCTGTTTCCCACTCTGAGGACTTGTCAAACAAACTCGTTGAAGTCCGCTCGACTATCAAATTCCAGCTCAAAAAGGTTCTCTGCTTGGGTGTTGCCGTCGGACACGTGCAGATGACAGACGACCAAGTGTTGGGAAACGTCATGCTGAGTACGTCCGTATTAAAGCGACCTTGTGATTTTGATTTTTATGCGGCTTCTGCAGGTATCAACTTCTTGGTCTCACTACTGAAGAAGAACTGGCAAAACGTCAAGTCGCTGCACATCAAGAGCACGATGGGCAAGCCGATTCGCATATTCTAATCTTATATCGCGAGCAGGATCAAGAGTCGGATACGCGGGGAAGGATTCTGAAGCCGGCGCCGCATCTGGTATCATAATGCAAAATATGAAGCCCCGCACGCTTGGACCAACGGCTTTGAAGTGGGAAGCCGATTGGGAGCTGATATGATACCACGATGTCAGGTTCCTGTTTCATTCTACTGCTCTACCGTATCTACTCATTCCCATGTACTTGCCGAGTATGCCTTCATGACATGTATGCCATGCGAGATATGCTGGCTTGGTCGCACACTGACAACCCATGCCAGCACGGTTCTGAGAAGGCGTTAGTTAAGTTCCGAGGCCGGTTCCCAAGAGATCCAGCTTTCTATGATTCCTTTACACACCCAGTGAGATCATCTGACACAGCCCCTCGATGTTTGACGCAAGCTTGACGGGTGCCTTCCTCGACAAAGTTTCTTGCCACTATTCCTCAATCAGTTCGACCCCAGTTCCCAAGCTTGCCTGTCTGGGAACAAAGGACTTGTCATTTTGAAACTCAACGAACGGAAGAAATTTCTCCCAACACCAGAGCTCATCTCAGAACAGCAATATGTCAACCAAAGTTCGCGCCTTTCGGAAAAGCGACGCATCACAAACGAGGGCACAAAACGGAACATGCCAATGATTACAAGTTCCCAGTGCTAAACCTCGAAAAAAAAAGCGGGACCAAACCTTCTGTCAACACTGTACCTAATGGTCACGTTGACTTTTTTATGGTCATAGAGCGCAGGAAATTTTCGTATATCGTAAGTCGCTGTCAATCCAGTCGCATTCGCTCCACTAATAAGAACTGGCAGCCAGCTATGAACGTGGCAGCATGAACGCATCGTATGTAGAAGGTCTTGACGGAAGGCGAGAGAAAAACACACTCCAAGAGACGGCGCGTTTCGCACCCTCTGGCAGCGGATTCGGAAGATGGCGCGCACAGAATCTAGATTCAACACTGCTACAAACTGCCGTCATTTAGAATCCGCGTCGATGCCATCGCTTGAAGTTTGACATGGCGCATCTCTTGTCAGGTCCCAGCGCCAGTTCAATGCGATGCGTTTCTAAAGTGGCCATTTCCCCATTTCGAGTGCTAAGTGAGGCCACGTCGCCCGAAGGTGACTTTCGCTCCGCGCCAAAGCCAGGCATACACATATGACGCCGGTGCGTCTGGTCCGGAATGGAGATCTTGCTTGACTTTGTATTTATTTATTTTTTTTCGCCTGCCAGATCAGGCGCCGGGGGTGAGACAATCCTGCGACAGATTCATTGCACGCGATCTCGTGTTTGTTATTTATCTCTTCTCCATGAAGGAATGTCGGCATCGATTCCCTCGAGTGGTGCTGTCAAGCGAATTCGCTCACGGTCGCAACGCTCGACAAGCCACTAGCAGTGACCTCGTCGTCGGCTGCTCAGCGCAAAGGGACCCACGACCCTGGGTCGGCTCCGTGAGCCACCATATATGGCAATCAGTCTTTGGTGTAAATAGGTGGGTTTTTTATTCTAATAATCTCCTTCGACATTGAAATACTATCTATGTGTTGGCTCCATAGGGCGCAGTGTCCTCGAGGCATTAAATGCAACGGTCGTTGGGCCATAATAGATAGTACTGATACATTGTTGACACAGCCGCATCGCCATGTACTACACAGCGACGGGGGGCTGTCCCAAGCAGGTTGCAACCACGTGCGTGCCGCGATTGCCTAATTCAAGCGTGAGGTGGGCGCACCTTTGTGAAGACTAGTCCGCATTCAGAGCTACTTTCCTACAGAAGGAAATGTGGCTGCCGGGTGCGAGCACAAGTTCCGGTACCCATAACCAAAGGTTGTTTCCTGGGAAGAAAAAAAGGTACACATAGGTAAGTTAGCTTAACTCCTTCAGGGCTGCTCTGATCTCGTGCTAACTCATTTTCGCAGATCGACTGCGCTCGTGGAGATGCGCGCGATGATTTCAGAACGATAACCACAAGGCAACCTGCTTGCCGTGAGATTCGTGACTGCCGTACGGGCGAAGGGCATTCAATGCCTCATTGCTTTTCCGCTCGGCCGTCTCGTGACGGAAAGCAGTGCGGCGATTTTTCGAGTTCACTGCACACAAGATGATCGATCGAGACCATGGAAGGGGTGGGGTGTGAACGTGCCAACGACATGGCAGTCTTCCGGTGTGAGAACGCCGCCTGCATGCCGACGACTGGGGCACATACTAGACAATTATGTCACAAAAAGGACGTGGATTTTTTCGAGGGAGTTTGCTCCAGCTCGCTGTGCACGGGGCTGGGCTCCAGGGGGCAGCATGCTTTGTATGGTCAGCTCAGCAAAATTGCGCAAATCTCGACGGCAGAGACGGTGATCTGGACTGAATGTGGCAAGGCGTTGTACAAGTATGAAAATGTGATCGGCTGGCCGAGCGGATTTGGAGAGGCGTTGGCGTATATAAGCTGAGATAAATTGGTGAGAGTTGGGAGGACCTCGCTGCGACGGTGCACCATCACAATCAAAGATGAACGATCAACTTGCAGGTCGACAGTCCTCCGTGGCGGACTGGAATGGGCGCTCTGAACAAGAGTAAGTGATTGGTAGGATGGTTTCCATGGTAAGCAAGTTGAAAGGTGGCGGGCGGATTCAATGTGATCGGGGCCACAGCCATCAAGCGATCAAGAGATGTCGTACTTGAAATGACACGCCAATGAAGCAGGACAAATGATTGGTGATCGCACGTTGTTGATACGTTGTTTACGTCTATGTAGACGGCACCGAAAAGGGGGAGGGGGATTGGATTGGCGTGCCTGATCCAAAGAATGAAAATCACCATACACACACCACAAGGTTACGCTCAATGTCGCTTGGTTGCAATTCAGTCAGCTGTTCGATTAGTTCCTCCACTGGGCTGGACCGTGATGGGGTTTCCGAGGTGAACCGACTTGACGTTGACAGCAACGACAGGTCACGTGCCCGAAGAAAAAACATGGGGTGCGGGCGTTGATTGGAGATCAAATTCGACGGAATGAACTTTGGAGGAGGTTATTTCGGCGACGATGTGACAGTTGTTCCGATGGGCAGGCAGCTGGAGGTGATACATAGAGCGGCTTTTGATGTGTGAGTGTGAGGTCGTTTCACACATGGAGAAGAGAACCGGGCTAGATTTGGAATGTGCAAAAGGCTCCGCGCCGAAATTATATTTGCGCGTCCGTACAGGACGGCAGGTGCCGGTTAGCGACGAGATCCAGATAACGGGAAAGCCAAAATCCAGCCCCCAAAGAGAATTAGCAGATTTCAGGGTCCGAACGACTGTCATCGAATTATATTGCTGACCAGATGTGTGCTAACACCCCATTTATTTACCTGGATTTATCACCTTACGTATTTTTTCCGTACTGCCTTGACAGGTGCTTCCTCATAAGCCTGGTCCGAGTCCTGTTCCTCCGCAAGGCTTGATCCCGTTGTCTCTGCAGCCCTGCAAACAATATCCACTACTCTGTCAAATGCCCCGTCACTCCACAAAACATGACTCCGCGGGCTCTCAGGTCTACTCTCAGTACCCTTCCACTCAATATCTCTCCGATTCCAGCCAGTCCACCTCCCCCCCGTCCTCCACCTCCCCCGCACTCAACCAGCCCGCCCAGTCCGGCCCAAAGAAAAAACATGTCTGTGGCACTTGTGACCGTGGATTCACCACCAGCGGCCACCTTGCCCGCCATCTCCGCGTTCACACTGGTGAACGAAACCACAAATGCCCCTTCCCCGGGTGCGAAACTCGGTGTTCCAGGCAAGATAACTTGCAACAACAGTAAGTGTTCCTGTCCCTATTGACGTTTCGACCCCCTGTCTGTTCATTGTTATCGCCCCGTTGCGTCTTGCATTCGATCTGCTTTCGACCCTGGACGGCGTTGCAGGCTTCGCATGCTTCGGCCACCGACATATCGCTGATGCTTTCATTTAGCTATCGTATCCATCTTTCCCCCGGCTCACGGAGGAGCTCGAGCTCTGCCACACGTGCTGCGATAGCGCGTGCCGTCGGTGTCAATGGTTCAAAAAATAGTCGCTCTTCCTCGGCAATCGTGACCCCCGAACGCCTCTCCAGCGACCCACCCTCTCCCCCACCTGCCTTGGAACATGCGCTGATTCCTCCTCCCCCTGAATCTCCCCCGCCTCTCGTGCAAGCATTCCATGTCCCCGTGTACAATGATAGCATGAACTCTGGGAGCAGCTCCAGTCGTTCTCCAACTCCATTGGAGAATGCTTATCCGCTGATTTCACATTCCCAGGGATTGACAAATGGGCATATGGCGTCGCAACCATCTCCTATGGCGTCCCACTACAGCGATAGTCCACCGACATACACGGAATCTTCTCAGCACTCGGGCTATGGTTATGTGTCCCCGACCTCGCACGCGCCCGCAACGAGTGCTGTGGAGCAATCGTACGATTACTCCTACAGCGAAAAGTCACCTTTGCCGCGGCTTCAGTCTGCCGCCCTTCATCATGCGTCTATGGGCAGCATGCATGATCACTCCCCTCCCTCTTCCGCTCATCTTTCATCTGTGTCTTCTCGTCTGTCCATTTCGCATCTCTCACATCCGCAATCGTATCCGAATCATTACCATGCAGTCAGTTCGCCATCGCCAGACTCTGGTCACTCCGTGTCTCCGCATTCCCAAGCTTCTGGACCACCGACGCCCAGCTACTCTGCCTATCAGGATGACAGACACGATGGAACCACGTACCACACCATCGAATCTGTACCTGATCACTCAGGGCTTGCCAACGGTTACGTGTCTTCGCAGAGCCACATCATTCATGGTAGCTACAACCACTCCATGATGGCACAACAGAGCCTCCCAAGATACGACTCCCCGCCACCCATTTTGGCGCCGATCCAAGATGAGCGAGTGATCCGTGGTGATCTCCGTGTCTCGCATGTACAACATTCTCCGGTGTCCAATATCCCAGCAACACCGTTGTCGAGTTCGTACCTACACTCGTCCATACACAGCTACCCCTACCACGCACCACATCTCTCCCTGAACCAAACATGGAAACACGACACCCTTCTGCGAGGAAGATCCTAACGGTCAACTTCCGTGAATGTTTCTGGTTCAAAACCCTGTCTCTCCTGTCTTTGTTAGCTCCCGTTTGCTCTGTCTCGTTTTCGTCTTGTGGATCTGTCTCTGTATCATTGTGTCGGACGTTCCCTTGTCCGCGCCGCCTACATCACTATCGCCAGAAGTATATACCGTATAGTCCATAACAAACTGCATGATACTGTACAATGTTGTTTATACATCGCCTCTGCCATCCCAAGTATGTGACCCCTCAGTGTGCCTGATGTACAGTGTTGGAGATCGAATCTTGGGTGACTGCTGTGAGTCCGCTCAGGATTGGTCCGCTGTCGATCATCACGGGACAAGGCTGGGAATGGAAGGCAGTGCAGTGCCACCTACTCCGAATGTACCTTACTATTACTATTACTATAAGTCAGCGTCCTATCTTGTGCTCATATCAACCAAAGATGCCCAGCGACCTCGACAGGTGTGTTACACGCCTTTGATGCATGCAGCTTCTCAATTATCATCCCCATCACTTGTGTACTTCCGATCAATTCCGTTGCCTATTCAAAACGAATCATCTCGGTCGACTCCAGGCAAATTGAACAGCTAACACGCTGTGAACCAATATCCGAGGAGCAGGTGAAGAGACTATGCTTCAAGGCCCGTGAGATCCTCATAGAGGAAGCAAACGTTCAGCCCGTGGACTCGCCTGTGACTGTGAGTCACCAGCTTCGAATTGAACTCATGGATGTGAACGCCTAGTGCATTGCATTTTCCCCTCGGCACACGCGTGTTTGTGATTATGAATCATGCAATCCCAACAAAAGATCTGCGGTGACATTCATGGCCAGTTCTATGACCTTATGGAATTATTCAAAGTTGGCGGATTTTGTCCGGGCACGAATTACCTTTTCATGGGTGCGTCCATGCGTCCTTTCAGGGTGTCTTCACTACGCCTCCGAGTGTACTCATACGTGATTGCCGTAGGCGACTTCGTGGACAGAGGGTTTTACAGTGTAGAAACCTTTTTGCTCCTGCTCGCGCTCAAAGTCCGATATCCAGAACGTATCACTCTCATTCGTGGAAATCACGAATCTCGTCAAATCACACAAGTGTATGGATTCTACGATGAATGCCAAAGGAAATATGGGAGCACGAACGTGTGGAGGTGGTGCTGTGAAGTGTTCGATTACCTCGCTCTGGGCGCAATAGTGGATGGCCGGGTGTTCTGCGTGCACGGCGGTCTGAGTCCAAACCTTCAAGCCATCGATCAAGTATGTATTAGCCTTTCCATTGGGTGGCTCCGAAACACGCGTAAAGGACTCAGCTCAATCACAACCTTTTTCGTTCGGTCTCCGCCTTTAGATCCGTGCTATAGATCGTAAACAAGAAGTGCCTCATGATGGACCAATGTGTGACCTACTTTGGTCAGATCCGGACGGTGAGGTTTCCCGCCGGGCGTTGCTGCCAGGTTGGCTAAAGTTGACGTGCTCGATGGGGGTGCGTGATACTCAGACATTACTGGATGGGGTTTATCTCCGCGGGGCGCTGGATTCTTGTTCGGTGCAGACATTACCAAGACTTTTGCCCACAACAACGCGATTGACCTCATCGCGCGCGCCCATCAACTCGCAATGGAAGGTTATAAACTCATGTTTGACGGAACCATTGTCACCGTGTGGAGTGCCCCCAACTATTGTTATCGGTAAGTGTTTATGGTCTCCACTTCCGAACACGCGAATGTCGGCCTTTCATCTGAGGATTATTTCCGGTCATGATGCCTTTTCGTCGTCACAATTTTTAGGTGTGGTAACGTTGCTTCAATCCTTGAACTGGATGAACACCTCGCTCAGGAGTATAAGGTTTTCTCACATGCCCCCTCGGTAAGTCCCAGATTCCTACCGGATTACATAAATATCCTGGGGTTTTTGCCTCTACCCAAAGGCGATATGCGGGGTTGACCGTCCGCGCCCATCGCATAATCCGATTTTTTTTGGATGACGTTTTATTTCCATTTTCGTACACAGTACTGACTCCACGCTCGCATAGGATGTCCGGTCTATTCCAGCCAAACGTCCACCCGCAGACTACTTTCTCTGATGCGGCGCCGGCGGCCCCAAAATCAAAAGGAAACGTGTCTGGTTTCCATTCTAATGTGTCCTCCCATGCCGTGACACGCAAAATTTATAACGCACTTTATGCACTGCGCGTGTTTAAGGCATGGCCGCTGTTATGTTCGCACCCTCATTCCGATTTTTTCTTGCTCGGGAGCGCCATTTCTATACCCTTTTCAAGCGGTTTTTTCAGTCATGGCTCAAAAGCGTGGGAGTGGGGGACTGATCCATCAGAAGGCAAGAATAATGTTACGAGGTGGCGTGCCTTTTAGGCACCGCAAGGACAAGGTTTTTTTGTACACATGACAGAAGGACAGGTCGTGTCGCAGCACTGGCAGCTACTCGTTATTCCACGTCATGTGTACACACCCCAATTAGACTCAGTACTGAAACACGGTCGACCCTGCTCAGATACGTCAAATCTAATTCAATTGGCAGTTATAGTAAGTGAATGGGGGTCAGAGGGGAGTGAGAGCAATAGGTTGCAACTTTCAATCTAATATCAATCTCGCGAACAGCCTCACCCCAAAGGGCTGTGTGCCGCGTCTTGGAGACAAGCCTACTCGGTGGGTAAACGTTCAACTGCCAGTTCTTTGTCTTCCTCTCACAATGACGAAGCTGAAGAAGCACAGAGCCTAATGGGACAAACCGAAATGCTTCCATACGCTCTCACGTCGTGCGCGCTGGATTAGGAGGTGAGCACAAGGGCTATTGCGCAGCACTGAGTGAATAGAAAGTCCGTATGAACGTGGATTTCTTCGAAGCGTGCCCAACTGACGGTTGCGCCGGAACCAAGTGACCGCACGAGATATTCAAGTGAAGGCCGGGGCGATCGGACAAAGAAGAACCGACTTGTTCGTCGGCGGCAAACCAAGTCGAGGAGCCAACCCTCACATCCACGCCGTCGCGGGGCCTGTTCACAAAGGAGCAGCACTGTCTCACAGGGGCGCTATACGTCCAGCTTTGAAGGGCACTGGCATGTTTTGAGGATGTTCCTGTCTCTGTGTCGGTTGTCCGAAACGACAGACCCAACGACCCCTTCCACGTTCGGGACAATCCGAGGGAGATACCAACGAGCCATGAATGTTCTTGCGTGTGTCAGAGCATGGCTTGCCGCATCGCGTTTGGACCAAGGTTTGGAGGGTTGCGCCCTACCCCACGTGCGGTGCAAACCCGAGGCAGCGTGGCTAGTTCGCTGAGGTGGAGAAAGGTCTGCACTACCGACGGTAAAACCGCTGAGCGCATCATGACGTTCCTGTTCGAAGGAACTTGAAGCATACACTTGACACACCTTCAAGATGAGTGTGATGGTGGCGACACCTCAAAGTCCGATGGCGTTCGTCATTGTATTCATTCATGGCTGACCAAACCTACTTTGAAGTACATATCCGACGTCGGCGGAAAAGTTCTGGCGACGATTTGAATGGACTCCTGGCTCGCATGTCGCACCAGTTGGCTGATTTGATCTTTAATCGTGTCACACATATTGAAACAAGCGATCATCGCATAGTGACACACCTTTAGAATTTAAACCTTGTACTACGTGAACAGCCCAACATTTGGTTTCAACTAGTTCCACAACTATTCTTGCGCGCCACCGACCGGAAGAATGACAGCAACTGGCAGTCCTGTCCACGTCGGAATACCACTGGAGTGGTCTGTGTCAAACGTGGGGACGATTTGCTCGGTTCGGACAATGCAGTGTTTGCTTAGACGCTCAGCTCGGTGGCAATATATTTGGTCTGATCTCTTGGCGGCGGCAGTACCAGTGTTCAACTCATCAACTAACCTTTTTCAGGATTTCAAGTCGTGCAAGCTTCCTACGCAGAGATATATTTGTAACGTTGTTGCTTGGTGACCTTCCACGAGTCGTTATTCTGTTCTGTCAGAGTGTCAGAGCTCTCTGATTGGAGAAGGCTGCAGTTGGCCCGACGGATCACTGGTTGCCAGAGCCCATCGCAGAAAGGTGGCGGGGCCAATCTCACTTGGCAGGCTGCAACTCGTTTACTAAGCGAGCTTGAATTGCTTTTTCTGCTAGCCATGCCCACCAAGTCACCGGCTTTGATCTGTGGCGGATGCAGAGTCATCAAGTGCCAACATTGCATAGTATGCATATGGTACTTACACCCAGCAGCCGTCTCGCAGATTTGACTTAGGGCTCTAAATCTACAAAGTACTATTCGCTTCTAGCAGGTTTCAATGCGAATGCTGACTTATCACAACAAATCCTCACAGGCTCGGGCGGCTGGATTCTTTTATGTGAACATTCATGTAGGCCAAGCGATTTTACGGAAACAATTGTGCCGGTAAGGCGGCGTGCTTCACTTCCTACTTCAAGTTAGTCTGTCTTATATAATTTACTTCAAATTGAAAGTGACGGCAAGTCCGTTCCATTTTCTTTCCTCTCTTCGCTTTCAATTTTTCTTTCCTACTTACCACCACAGCCAGTGAAGATGGCTATCATTCCTTTGTTCAGATTCGTCATATTTCGTGAGCCTAATAACGATGTTCAAATGCAAGGAAGTTTGTATCTAACTATATGTACTTTCAGTGCTCATCACAATCTTCTCGCTCGTGGTGCTGGGCATTAGCGCCCACATAATGTACCTGATTTCTGGATTCGTAGACGTCTACTCGTCCTTTGCGCCGTTCGGGCTTGGTGTATCATGTGTGACGATCATCGCCCTCCCGCTGTTGTGAGTGACAGCCCTTGGTTTCGTTCGTCAATCGTCTTGACGGTCTGAGTAGCTTGGCGTTGGGAAATCTTCGCCGTCGTGTCTTCACTTCCATGATTCTGTTTGAAATCATCTGGTTCTGTACGTGATGGACCGTTGTTGTTTTCTATCTGTCTGACGAATTAAACAACAGTTATTTTGTGGATTCTGTGGGTAGGAGTTGCTGGCGATACTGTCGCCGGAAAGGCATGGTACTACCCTGAGGGATGTGTTTTTAACGATTGTAGGCCCATGATCCGTTCAACACGAGACAGTCGAAGTAAACCAACTATTTTATAGATCCTGAGGCCAATCAGATTTGCAACGAAGTCACGGTATTAGAAGCGTTCGCGTTCTTGAACTTCTTCTGCGGTGCGTTCCCTTTTTGTTGTCACGATTGGCATGCTTATTTGTCCTCAGCGTTCATTTACTATGATGTCATCTTCTTGTACGCCATCATCAATACCATCCGTGGTAGAGGTATTTGGACCGCTTCGGTCAGAGAAGCCACCACCGGCGCCCCCGGGACCGGACTTCCAGTGGTTCAACCTCAGTTCAATGCAGCGCCTGTTACACAGAATTACGGCACCTACCCTTCCAATACACCCCCTGCGCAGCCATACAACGCATATCCTCAGCAAGGCTCGCCTGCCCAGCCCTACACTGCTTATCCACAGCAGGCCCCCCCTCAAGGCCAAGGTCCTCCCCAGCAGTACAACGCCTATCCACAGCAGGCTCCTCCTCAAGGTCCCCCTCCCCAGCAGTACAGCGCCTACCCACCACAAGCTCCTCAGGGTTTCCCTACTGGTCCTCCCGCCCAGAACCAGCCGTACAACTACCCTTCTGCTCCCGGCGCTCCTCAGCAACAGGTTAACTATGGCTACTCTCCCAGTCCAACTGGCAACAACACCTCTCTCCCACCGCAGCCGAATTATGACTCGTACCCTGCTGATGGCTCCCAGGCCTTTGCTCCCACTGCCTAGTGGGTATCAAGGACAACCGACTCCACAGCAACAAATGCCACCCCAATATCCCATGCCTATGTGAGGATCTATCCATCCCACGGGTTATGTTTTGGTATCAAGTACAAAGTTTTCTCGTTTCCTATCCTACGTTGTGCGTAAACGACTACTGCGTTACGTTGCCGTGCCGGATACAGTATTCGTTGCCTATTGTCTTTTTGTATGTTAGCCGAAAGCCCTCACTGTTGATGCCCAAGCAAAATGCGTTGATGTGTAGATATCAGTCGGATAATATGGCCCATCTGTGCCAGTGGTACGACGTGCCAAGTGACGGGGTGTCGTTATGGTTTCTCGACCTCCATCCAAAGGGAGTTATCTTGACTCGAGCATGGGAACTATGCGCCCTCACGTCATGCAATGTTCAGCCGTTCAACGTTCAATTATGGACGTTGCACTATGAAGCAGCGCTCTTTGCCTCGAGGCTCGTTTTCTGCGAGGAGCACGCGCGAAAAAAAATGGCCCATCATCGCACAGAACCACGTTGCACCCGCTTGATGTTTAATATGTCCAAGTTTGTGTCAATGAGCGAGACTTTCGTAAGATTCGTCTGTTTTGAGCCGGCATGCTCCCACTGGCATGCGTAAGTATTGGCCATGGCGCCGCGCGGTTGGGTTTGGGTTTGGTGCCACGGAGACTCCAATCGGGATATCTCTATCTAACTCTCAGTCAGCCTATCAGGTGACACGGGCATGTTAGTACCGTCCGGCAGGTGTCCAATTCTGCCCGGGTCGGGATGTGTACGGCCGAATCAAAGCATGATGGCACGCCGCCCGGTTAGTACTGTATCAGTTTCATCTAGCCTTGACACCTCCGAGCTCGGAAAACCTCAGGCTGACGTGCCCCTGGCACATATCCTTTGCCGTCGCGCATTCGCATTATCACGACTCCAGGAGACCACGCCCCTTTCGGCCCGGCAAGGTTTGGCCAGGCTGAAGCCGTCTGACCATCAGCTTTCACATTTCCGAGTTGATTGCGAAGCATAAAGATGTCGATGAGATGCGGTCAATGTTTATGGATCAAGGAAATATGTATATGGCAGCGCCGCCCACTGGCTCGGAATTTGGGCATCCCGGATAACTGAGTTAAGTTTATCAGAACGGTGCCTCATGGTGAGCGCGTTGTCTTTTCATTAGGCTCGGTGCGCATCAGACCTCGGAGAACCCACTTTTGCTTTGCAAACAAGGTTAGAGATCTTCCGGTCGATCCGCCCAACGGAACAAACACGATCCACAACCTCACGGTAGGCGGAACTAATCGTGACATTTGTAGAGGAGATCGGGGCTACATGGAAGTTGAAAATGTACGTGTGCACGCAACGAGCGCGTGTAAAATTGAATCTAGAGCGAGGTCGCAGT
The DNA here is from genome assembly GCA_015039435.1 of Imleria badia. Taxonomy (NCBI): domain Eukaryota; kingdom Fungi; phylum Basidiomycota; class Agaricomycetes; order Boletales; family Boletaceae; genus Imleria; species Imleria badia. The sequence goes on from MU130788.1 coordinate 96,469, forward strand.
GTGGAGCGTAGGACAGACAGGCGGTGGATGAATGATTCGTCGATCTCGATTACGTCTTACCCTTGGCCGTTTTCTTGTTGATGAGCTTCGCTTTCTCGAGCGCTGCTTGACCTACAGACAGATGTCAAGAAAGCACGTGTGGGAACATCGGAAAAGATACTTACTCTGTCGGACGAGATTCTTCTTGTAGTCGACAATAGTGATATCCTCCTTTGAGAGGTTGCGAACAGTTTTGTCCTTGACTTCCCACAGATCTTCGGCGACTTGGGAAATGAGCCCTGGTGATCAAATGGAACATTAGCAAGAAGAGCAGACCACAAGACCACAAAATACGCACGGAAATCATGCGAAACGATCACAACGCCACCTTCAAACTCTTTGATGGCAAGAGCCAAGGCATCGATAGAACCCATATCCAAATGGTTGGTGGGTTCATCTAGCCCACGGGCGTCGTCGTCATTCGTTGTTTACCGAGATAGTGATGCCACGTACCTAGGAGAAGTATGTGTGGATGCTCCATAGCCAGCTGTGCGAAGACAACACTGGTTTAATTGATCAGCTCCAATTCAGTCTCTCCAAGATAGGTATTCTCACCGATTCCGTAGACCATCTGACAGTTGTCTGATAGGAGAAACTTGATGTGCGCCGGATAGACCAAATCTGCCGAGCTGCTGCCGCCACGCCTGTATCGGAGAAGCGACGTGAGACAACTGCGTGGTTAGGAGGCTGTGTAGATTCACCTGCGCGTCCTTCTCAGGATATTTCTCGGCAAAGATACTTTGGAAGTACTCGATTGGCGGCTTGTCGTATGGAAGTTGATCGGCGGAGTGTTGCGAGTATTTCGCTAGTTTTAGACCGGCGTGCTTGGAAACCGTTCCCTCACGCGGTTGGAGTACGCCAGTAATAAGGTTGAGAAGGGTTGACTTTCCTGCACCATTTGCACCAAGAATGGCGATGCGAGAGTCCATGCTGGAGATCACGGCGTGGGTTAAGCGACAATCTCCACGCAGATTACAAGCTGTTACTTACTCAATACCGAAGGACAGATGCTCGTACAGGTAATCTTGCCGTTTTCCCGAGTATGAGAAAGCAACGTCATTGAAGGCGATGATAGGAGGTGGGAGTTGGCGAATATCTTCAAAGTGGAAGCGCAAAGGGCGTGGGGCTTCTACCTTTTCTATGAGACCTGCGGCTTCCATCTTGTCGATGATCTTTTGCTTTGATTTGGCTTGTTTTACAAGATTGGCGTATGTACCCGCTGAAGCGATGAATCTAATTAGATTCGTCAGCAGTTGATGGGATATCCTGACGGAGTACGCCTACTTTTTGATGTGGGCGATTTCGTCTTGTTGTTTGTTGTATGCTTTCATCTGGTTCACCTCGTTCTCCTTCTTCGTGCGAACGTAGGTCGAATAGTTACCCGTGTAGTACACAAGCTTTTTCTTTAGCGTCAGGTCCATGATATTCGTACATACGGAGTCCATGAAATCTTGCGAATGGGAGGTGATGACGAGAATGTGGTTATACGTGGACAGGTAGGCTTCCAGCCAGACCACCGCACCCAGATCCAGGTGATTCGTTGGTTCATCGAGTAGCAGCAGATGCGGTTTTACGAACAGAGCTCGGGCGAGGGCCACTCTCATTCGCCAACCACCACTCATATCCTTGGTCGGTTTCTGCATCATTGCTTGACTGAAACCTAGACCGTGGAGAATGCTTCCCGCCTTTACTTCAAACGTGTTCGGATCCAATTCTTCGAGCTCTTCATATGCGGCGTCGAGCGCGGCCCCGTCCACCTCGTCAGCGACGGATAGATCTTCGATGCGCTTTTCGAGTTTTGCAACCTTCTCTCTTGCAGAGGCAATGATGAAATCGAGCGCATTCACCTCGGACGGTTCAGCTTCTCCCCGTACGAGATAAATATCAATGTGAGGAGGAATCTCGATATCGCGCTCCGCCATTGATTGAAGGAACGTCGACTGTAACGTCGTGAACGATTGTCACGCGACAGTAATGGCTAACGAACCTTTCCAGATCCATTCTCGCCCAGGAGACCGTACCGCTGACCATAGTTAAGGGATATCTCGGCGCCCTCGATAAGCAAGCGGCCATGGAATGAAAGTGTGTAAGAATCGATCTTGATATCTCGACCTTTCGGATCAGAGACAAGCACTCCAGCGGCACTCCTACGCTACGCTCAGTCAAGATCTCGTAGTTAAGCAAGATACGTACCTCTCTGTCGCGATTTGAAGTTTCGCCATAGAAATCAGATCATCGGTGCTGTTTGCAGCGGAAACGCTGGTGAGTGGAGTGTCGGCGGCGCTGCCAATGACCGATCCCGTAGGCGTCGAGGTAGACGTCGTTAAGGTGTCGCTTTGTTGCTTTGCTGCCTGTTTTGCAGCTTTTTCTGCAAGTCGTTTCTGCTTCGAGGCTGAAGGCGGCATCTCTGGAAAGCGACGGAAGACAAGATGGGTGATCGATGTCAGTCCTCTCCTAGTGTTAAATTTACCTTATCAAACCTACATCGCAAGATTATCTAAGCCATCCTAATTTGGTGATCTAGTAAAAGTCGTAATATTAATACTGGTCATGTTTGACTCGGGAAGCCAGTGGGTGACGAGCGCAACCGTTGGGCGGACCGAAAAAGAAAAAATGTTGGAAGTGACAACAACCCACTGGCTTAACGTAAGCTTCGCTTGGCATCGGCACATTTTCTGGCCGACTCTTACATACCACTCTGGTGACTCTACGAACACAAACAACGCTTCCCCTCGTTTCCTCCGGTGCTCGCTTCAGCGAGAATACGACAGAATAGTCATCAACACCACGTCGACACCAACGGCTGAGTTGCCCATCACACATAAACTGATTAGTGACTTGGTTATCTTTTCGACAGCGTTTTGGATCACCGTGGGGTTGGAACCTTGGCGAAGCAGCATTAGGCTTGATCAGCTCTCGCGTGGTAGGACAGTGAGGGTCAATATCGTGGAAAGTTCGAGTGTCGTCCGATCCGAGTTAGATGTAGTATCCTTGTAAAGACTAGATCAGGGAAATTCGGGAGCAGCTGTTTCTGATAACGAGAGTGCACCGAGGGGATGGAAAGCACGCACAGGTTAAATTCTCGGTCACAATACTTACAAGGCAAAGCTAGGTGCAAATGTAAGCGTTTAACACGCACCTGTCAGTTCGCTGAGATCTTCAGTCCGGGTATCGACCGCTGACCTTCAGATCAAATTGGGCAGAAAGTTTCAGCTTGTACACGAATTTTCCGACGCTTAGAAGAGTCGTGGTTGTGCCCCCGCCAGTGTACTGTCTAGGCGTGCCAGAATATGCATGTGGGGCACTGGGTGAAGGGCATCCTAGACGTACCAACTCACGCAAGACGAATGGGGTTTAGATAGATATCCACGCTTCGACAGGGGCTTCTCGGGACAAAAGATTCTTCAGTTTCAGACAATCATCACATCTTGGAACCGAGCATGTTAGACGATCTGTTTGTTTTCAGTGTCCTCTGCTTACCGATGAAAGGGCAATGATTCTGAAACGGTAAGTGGTCGCAATGAGAAAAAAAATACACCTTCCGTCTTCCTCAGCGTCGGGACATGACAGTAGTTTTTGCATCTTGTGGGCGTTAGACTGCTCTCCGGAGTGAAATGAACGAAATATTGGGTAGTTGTAAGGTCATCACCAGGGATGATTACATGGGATATTGAGCATGCTCAGTTCGAAGGAAGTAGATTATAGATCCTGAACTTGCACTTACAGTTCACATACAGACTCTTCTCGGCAGCACTTTTGGTAAAGGCTGTTAGAAACCTGTCACTAAGAGAATGCAAGTTCGTGTTGTCCTAAAGACCACAACTTCGGAATCGCACGGGTACGCGTCTCTTGCGCACAGGTTCCAAGGATATGGATATGAGGCGGGCCAGCTGGACCCGCTTGCACAATGCGACCCTTCACCGAGGGCCGGTCACGGCTTCAGTCTTAGCATGGTGGCTGTGTCGACTTTGTCCAAATTCCAAATTTGTCGCATCCCAGTGACGTTCTCATCTCCCCTCTCCTCAATCCCGCCATGTCCTTCCTCACTCGTTGGTTTCGCAAGGTCAGCAGTTACTACATCTCACGTCTCCAAACTCACATTCAACGCGTTTGACAGGGGCAATCTGAAGATTATGAAGCAATCCTTGCTGAACTCGCAGCAGACGTGCAGAAGCGTCAAACGCGTCTCGCCGAGATCCGCCTGCGCGAACGACGCACGACGCTTCAGTTCACACTTGGGACGTTTTTCGTCTGGTTTTCCTATGTCAGTCTATGGTATACGCGGACGTTGCCATCGACGTGGCACGACTCAAGCTTGGGGACGGCAGGCATGGTCGTTGGACCCGTTCTGTATGTGGCATGGTGGACATTCTTCAATTGGTGGCAAGCTCATATTCCGACCTTAAAGGATCTTGTTTGCGCGGAGGATGATGCAGATATGGTACTCATGGAAGGGAAATCGCGAAGGTTCGTCCGTCATCCCCTCATTTACATTCACCCTCCACCTGTCACTCATTCCTTTCATTCAGAAAAGACGCTCAAGGAGGTGCTCAAGAAGCAACGTGACACGGTAGAAGACATTAAGAAGAAAACGAACTATTACAATACACGAAATCTCATCGAGAAATACGACGAACAGTCACCGCTTAGTCCAGCCGCCACTCCCTTGCGGAGGCGAAACGTTCCACTTCCGTCCGTGCCCCAGACCCCACTTGTCCCACAGCCACCTCCTCTGCCTCCTCAGCAGCAACATTTGCAGACGCCTAATGGACAGGGTCGAGGCCCGGTGTTACAACTCTCCCGTGCGTGCTGCCCATCATTCACTTACTGCGCTCATACGAGCCATTTAGCAACTCCGCAACCTATCCAAGCAGCACGTAAACACTGGTACGACAAGCTTGCAGATGCGATCCTGGGTGATGATGACGACCAATCCGCGACTGTCGCTACTTCACGCTATGCACTCATCTGTCAGAAGTGTTTCGCTCACAACGGTCTTGTCAAAGAAAACGTGTGGGAGGATACGCGTCAGTCCCACTGCATGGTTGCGATGTGCCTTTTGTTAACTGTCATCTGGATAGAATATGTATGCCCCAAATGTGGCTTCTTTAACCCATCAGCGCGATCGAAGAAGCGAGCTGCGCAACGCACGCCTTCACCACCGTCAGCGCAGCACCCGTCACCTGACCAGGCGCCGCAGCAGCTGCCACCCAACTCACCTCCTGGCATGAATATTGAAGGTAGACGAGCGAAACATGTTGAAGAGGACGTGTTGATGGACCAGGACATTAATATTGAGTCATGATCATTGAATGGGTTTCCATACGTAGCAGTTGTATCGACGACAGTAGCTCTATCCCGCTCCTTTTAGCTTTATCCGAGGTTTAGACTGTGCTATGCTAAATAGTTACAGCATGAAACGATGTCCTTGACCAGTGTATATTTTGGACTGGTTTACGGTTTCTAGAGGAGCTCGTTCTCTTCGTTAGTATAACATTGGTACGCGGGAAGATCTGTCACAGAAGCGACGCCCTGGAGGACATCATGAGTATACTTGAACACATTACTCATGCCGCAGAGGGGTCTATTTACCTTGTATGACGTGAAGACTTTCACCATTCGTCAGTTCCCGACCCTTGAAGCAAGTCAAGTATCAACTCACAATTTTGGGGATCGTATTTCTGCTTGATGGACAACAGCTCCGCATACTTGTACCCGAAGAAGGCTAGCGTGGACAACCAGTAAGCACGCCACAGATTCTCTTCGAGGACAAGGAAAAACACAAGATCGTTGTGGTAAGTACCTTCTTGCCAGTCTTCCTCGAACGCGTCCCCTTCGTTTTGGTAGCTACTCTTGATCCCTAAAGCGGTCAACGGCGAGACAGCATCGTGAATGGCCGTCATGACCTTGGCGGTCGTCGTCGCGTTAAGCCCGAGCGTCCATGACCTGCAAAGCGACGAGTGTTGTTCGATTCAGTCTTGCTTTCCAGCGTGGACAAAGGATAGAGCACTCACGCAGCGTAGACGACATGCCACCCGGCTGCATACAGCCCCGGGTTCGCGCCGGTGTTGTTCACCAATTTGGACGTCGCGGCGGGCATATCTCCCAAGATGAGAGCCGGAACAGTGCCGAAGAGGCCCTCTACGTTTGACCCGAGCGGTTCGTTGACGATCTGCAATCCGTTCCAGATCGCCTGAGCGACGGCTGTGATTGACGAGGGGTTGGAAGGGTCGATGAAAGATTGGGGGACAAGGCGGGAGGCGAGTTGGTTCGAGGTACCGTAGAGGTTGAGCTGGTCAAAGAAGGGCCCGACGTTCTGTTCGATGGCCGCGCTGATCGTGGGGAACTTCGATGCAGACGTCGCGTTCGAGATTACTGTGTAGTTTGACGAAAGGCTCTTGAGCTCTTCGAAGAAGGGGTAGAGGTCTGACAGATTAGCGGTACTGGTAGGCCAATAAAGAGACTGATAGTATAGGGTGATTGGCGGGACGGACGAACAGAGTAAAAATACATACGAGCAAGTATTTGTCCTGAAACAGAATGAAACTGCTTGCGATACCCGTGTGGACCCAGCCATTCTGATATTTGGCCACGAGGCTAATAAAGTCAATACCAAGAGTAGTCATGTTTTGGGAGACGCTGGGTACGATAGAAAGGAGAGAGGCTCCGATCGCGACAGGAGGGTATACTCGGATTGTGGCGGAGGCTGCAAGAATCAGGACAACAGCGCAGGGACCACGTGGATTGGTACGCACTGACAATACCCCAACTACCCGCCCCCCCTCCACGAAGAGCCCAAAATAAGTCAGAGTTTTGAGCTTCGTTTGCCACTCTAATCTGTCCATCTGCAGTGACAACCTGCCGTCGAAATAGGTTAACCTGATGGAACATCCAGAGCAAGCGAAAATACCTCGAATTCGAGAGCATTGTCTGCCTGTTTCCAGGGTAGTCAGCTTGATCAGATCCGCGGACAGAAGTGGCATCTTACAGCGAGCCCATACGCAGGCGCTAATCTATACCGGAGCAAGACTATCAGGAACTAGGTCTCGCGCAAGAAAAAAAATGTTTACACGCCATGTCCGCCTCCTTGAAGATAGCCCCCCGCTGAGTTCGCGAGTCAATGAAAGCACGAGAAACGTACAGTGCACGGTAAATCAGGTTTCAACTCACCAGCTCCAACCGCCAAACAAGTTCCAATGACAGGAGAAAAATTTTGGGTGGCAGCGTATTTGTAAACTATACCACATGCGGTTTCTCATACTGCGATGTAAAAGCTTTGAGGTGCTTACTATTGTAGATCAATGCACCGGCGCCCATAGTCAAGGCGGGAACCGGAGCAGCATCTGACCCTTGGGCAACGAACTCTGGCACGTAGCTGAGATTATCTAACAGGTGAGTGTTCACCTGAAGAGTGGATGGAGCAGCAGAACGGCCTTGAAAGTCATGACCTAGTCCTCTTGAATGGAGCCCATATGGAACAGAAAATTCAACAGACCAGTATTCTTTACGGTAAGTTTGATGTTTTGAGCGGTTGCCCACTTGATGACAATGCTCGCGTCTTGGGCATTCATGATCGGGATACTGTAAGGCGGAGTCGACCCTTGATAGCACGTTGCGTCGCTAATTGGTTGAGGGTTGGTATAGTTCAGAGCGCAGCCTTGGCCGTAACCACACGACTCCCAGTTCGCCCACAGAAGCGCGGCCGGAACTGCTTCGCGCTGAAATGATTGGAGTCAATATTCCAGCGCACACAATACACGTAAAAACATGCCTGCGTGTCGTTGCCGTATCCTGAAAGCACTGGCTGACATTCCTTTGCGTTATAGAGTGGGTCAGAAGTGTAGCAGACAGCCGCCCACGGCCTGAGGGCTTGAAGGCGTCCACCGACAGAGTTGTTCAGTGAAACCCACGCAGAAGCAGCAGGCCAAGTGTTGCTGGAGAGCGAAGCAAAGTTTGGGATGGCGTACGGCGCTTGTAACGTCTGCGCCATTGCTATACTCGGAGTGGCGAACAAGAAAGTCTTGCGCATGAGTCGTGGTATCGCTGTTCACTTGGATGCAGAGCGGGGCGTATATGTGGTTCACTCGTACTCTGTATATCTGAGTCAGTCTCCATGAAACATGTCTACGTCTGATAGTGAGGTCTTACCAATGCCATCGTGCACCAAACCGCATATATTTCGTGATCCGATGCACGGGGATAAGTATTGACCGATGGACGCCGAGACAGCGTCGTGAGACTGATGGAATATCGATGTGGACAACGCGTTGCGTAGGATGAACAAAATTGTAGAGAGACCAATATCATGTTTTCGTAGGCTAGTTTGGGTTGAGTTTGGGCGCGTTAGAGCAGTGTGGCCTAGAGCACAAAAAAGACATCTTATCAACTAACTAGCGGGCAAGGCGAAAATACGTACCTTACCCGACGCCTATGGCGCTTATTTCGCTTGCGTCGGCTAATCCGAAAGCACGTGGTTTTTCCTTGCTGAGGAACGGGGCCGCGCGCGCAGTGCGCCGCTCTTCTTGGGCCGAAGGCCCAAAACCGAGCCTTTGGCTCGTCCCCTGAGCCCGCATTCCCTATGCACGTGTCGCTTTAATTTGCTCGCCACGCGCCATGTCGGAAAAAATGTTCGCTTATTGCAATCAGGCACACTTGTAATGCTCTCGAAATAGTCATTTAGATAAGACGAGCTGTTGCTCGTTTTGGGCCGTTGGCCCAAAAGGGGGATGCAATGCTTTATCCCAATTTTGCAGTGAAATACTTCATCCTACTACATTGTTTGTATCAAACCATATTATTGCGAATTCTCGCTTCGTGCCTTTGGCACTGC
>MU130788.1:106165-148897 GCA_015039435.1 Imleria badia
TAGAGACCATGAATGGGATCCAGGTTGCGCAACAGCATCAGTGGTGCTCCAACCTTCAGCTCCAGTTTGTGAAGGGGAAATCCAGAAGGATTGAATATGTGAAGAACCTCTGGCAGCACATACAGTAGTTGTATTCTTGCTCAGTGACTGAGTCTGCACTAAGATAGGTGAACTTCTCTCGAGGTGCAGCAGAGTTCAGGATGGTGGCATTGATTTCATGGACCTGGACATTTCTGAGATTGAGGATGGTACGATCCATGAAATATTGATCAACAGGATGCTGGTTTCCAGTCAGGAGCTGAGAGTAGATGGTATTGATGAGAGATGGCATGTCATCACCACAATGCATGTGTTCAGGAAGCTGGAGATCTCCATCAGTGACACCTATATGGAGAAGCTGCTGTGCCCATTCATCAGACTCTGGATCTTGGCCAAGGCGCATGTTTTGATGAAGATAGTGGACACTCATGTTGGGCCAAAGGTTGGAGTGGGTAAGAGTAGCTGGAACAATCTGTGCTCTTGATCCATGCTGAATAACAGGCAGAGTCTGTCTGAAGTCTCCACTAAGCAGGACAGTGATGCCTCCAAATGGAACATCTCTATTGAGCAAGTCCCTTAAAGTACGATCCACAGCCTCCAGAACATAATGGTGCTGGGAACCTGCTTCATTCCCATTAGTGAATATAGTAATACTGCTGATTACTAAAGGCACAGGTTCAATTCCCGGTAGTGGCAGGATTAAAATTGAATTGTGATTGGTTGATTCACCTGTCTCAATGGCTTCCCACGCCATTGGGGCATGCCTCCAATACTACTTTTTAGGGACGTGCCCCTCTTAGCACTCTATTACAACGGCTATCCTAGTGGCATTGAAATGTCATTTCGATCTTATCTACGATAGTGTCCATGTTATCACAGCAGAATTGAATCTTATCTACTGATCTATCTAGTCAGTGTCCAATAGCATGACAATCGCATCACAATGGGGTTGGCCATTTCCGAACCCCGATTGGAATGTTGATTACAACCAGAATTGCAACCAGGATTATTATGCCATTTCAATTAGACCTTTAGAATTTCAATGGTGATGTAATCATAGTGTTTTATTTAGACATTCCAATGTTGTGCAATCCATTGAATTAAATTTTATAATTTTCCGACACATTGGCGACCCTCAAGCAAATGAGGTGGCATACACAGGCATTGCCAGGTGCACAGCCGCATCATCGCCAAAAAAACGGGTTCTTGTATCATCGCTACTGTAAGAGAGGTGAGTTTTTCCCATCGTGAGTAAGGATCGGGAGAGTCGGAGCGCTGAAGTCGGAGCGCTGAAGTCGGACCAACCAGCGAGCCGTGAGAATTTGACGGTAACTACGCAGGGTTTGCTTTCACCCAAGCGCCTTCGTTCCCGCTTTTCCATCATGAGCCAAGTGAAGGTATCGGTCCAGTGCGCCAATACAGTCAATCACGAGCAGCGTGCCTGTCATGACCCTCGTACGACCACACGGACGATCGAAACGCAAAAGGACTCTGCGATGGCTGAAGCCCTGCTTCTAGAGCTCCACGATTCTGGTCCCGAATGAGCTTTAAGCCCTTTACATGTCTATTCGTAACGTACCTCTGCTCAGTTCAAATGGTTTCGATTCGAATACCTTTGGTGGTGTCTCTGCGATGCCAAATTTCAAGGCACAGTTCGGGACCAACGTTGCAGCGACGAATGGTTTCCTCTGTGATAGTTGAGTCTCAGTTTCTATGTCTGTCGAAGAATATATATATGTTCAGGAAATGTCATAGGTAGTTTCGCTGCTGGTCCATGTGCAGACCATTGAGGAGGGAAACCCGGCATGTTCATCGCCTCTGCGATCAATTTGATTGGCGCGGTTTGCCAAGCTAGCGCAGAGAAACGACGTGACCTTGGCGTTGGTACAGTCATGCTTGGACCTTCTGCTCAGCGTTGGGCAGTTGGTGAGAGTTTTCTAAAGAGGGAACGGAGGGTACATCCTGGATGGAATGGTATCATGGTCGGCGCGTACCTGAGAGGGAGTGTGGCGATGCACAGGCTGCTAGTAGCGGAGCACATAATCGTGTCATAGAGTTGCCAGCAAGCCAGCAGCAGAGCTAGGTCTCGAGCCAGTCTCCCTTGCTCCCTCTCCACCAGTCGTGCTTTTTCTTGGGAACAAGTATGTGATTACTTCCCTATAACCTAGTTCTTGGGTGGATACTAATCATTACATGTCAATTCATGCCAGTTATCTCAACCTGGGTAGAGTACGCTAGCGTACCTGAGTAACGGCTCAACTATCAATTTGTAAACCAGTCGCTCGGAACTTGTAATCATATTGTTATTGTTGAACAGTTCAGGTATTTCATCCAACCGAGGTATTGGCAACCAACGCTCGTGCCAAAGGTCTCGCTGTCTCGGGTCTATGGCTCAAGTACGACTTTTGCCGCTCCTCTGACCCCTGACATGATCGCTGACCACTTCTCTGCGTAGTATTGTTAGCTTTGTCAACACGTACGCCACTCCAGTGGGTACCACCAACGCTTCGTGGCGTTTCTACTTCCTACCTCGCAGTCGACTGTGTGGGAATCTTCATGATCTACTTTACCTTCAAGTTTGTCGAGACGCGAGGACAGAGCCTCGAAGAGATGGACTACATTTTCTCCGACCCGCATCCAGTGAGACCGAGCTTGGTTATACAAAAGGTCGCACTGCAGGAGATGAAAGAGGATGATGTGAACGTCGTGCAAGCAGAGTCGTAAGAGTGACTGCTGGATTTGAGTCCCTTCACCACACCGTCTTATATTACGTACCTGGTCTCTTTCAAGTGTGGATCGTAGTGTCAATCAGCGGCGACTCATCTCCACCTTGACTCACCTTTCCACATTTCATGGAGGGGGGAGAGGAAGCCTAGACTCCCAGGGATACAGCACGGAGTAAAATAAAAATTCCGAAGATGTAGGTGATTCTGTGTGCAGACTGAGCGCAATAGAGTACACTGCTCGATTCAGCGCCGCCTAGAAGAGGGTTCAAACTGCCCTGGGAAGTGGGAGATAGCAGCGCAGATTCGGCCCAACGGACTCGGGATCGTAATCAATATTAATAATTGAGGTTGAATCCTGACGGCGGCGACGCCGAGAAGTTGTGGGAGTAATCACGTGGTCGACCAGATCAATGTCTTCGACTGACCAGCAAGACCCTCAACCTGAGGTCGTCCAGCCTATGCAGGTCCTCTATTGCGAGAGTATGACACCTCCTTTCTACATTCTCTGCCTGAACACATTTCTCTCGACATAGTTTGCACGTTTCCCCCAGAGTATTGTGAATTTGGGTCGAGTTTGACCAAGTGCAGAGAATGGTTACATGAGGCTCGCCCGCAGTTATTTGAGAAGTACTACTCGGAGGGTGAGTGATCTCTACTTTATCACGCAATAAAACCCTTGACGATCGTACCCATCAGAGGCTCTCCAGTCGAAGCTCGGCACGCTCAGCTTGGAGGCACAGGCCAAGCTCGAGCAAGATACTGCAAAGAAAGAAGCAAAGGCAGAGGCTAAGGCGGATGCTGCCCTTAAGAAGAAAATGGTGCGCTTTTACTCTCGCCGTTGCTTAATTGACGATTGATTCGTACATGTATCGGCAGGCTTCGCAGATCACAATCAAGCGTATCGAGAGGAACAAGCGCAAATTTGTCACGGCTATCCATGGCCTTGAAGTCTTTGGTAGGTCGCTTTGGCGTGCCTTGATGGGTGAAGGCCTTGCTGATAAGTGCGCTGTGTGTGACAGATATTGAGTTGAAGAAGGCAGCCAAGTTCCTTGCCCAGAAATTTGCAACAGGCGCATCTGTTACGAAGAACGCACAAGGGCAAGACGAGATTGTTGTTCAAGGAGACGTGTCTGACGATGTTCTGGAGCTGATCGAGAATAATATAGGCATCTTCAAGGGGATCCCTGCGGAGAACGTTGAAATGGTGGAAGATAAAAAGAAGAAAGCAACTGAGTAGCTGTAAAACCATAAACTTCACGCCTCGCATCTGTACTCATAATCATCTACTTACCGTGGTGCCCGAGCACTATGATGTCATTCCGACCCGTTGGCACGCTGGTGTTCCATCTCAGAGTGCACTCCTCTCCCACTTTTTCCAACACGCTCATCGACTCCCTAACTACAGAAGACGTCGATACACATCACTCACCATGTTATCAACCACAATCGTATTTCGTCGACTTTCCGCCCGCCCGGCTGTGCCAAGTTACCGGCTTCTTCTCCGCACCATCCACGGAAGCCCTGTAGTAGCTCAACGACAACGCGATCCGCCAAACCCTGTCTCACACGGCGTAGAAAACTACTTCGTGGATAGCGACGACACGCTTCCTCCGGACGCCTCTATCTACAAGGTAGATGCGACCTCAGACGCCGCGGAGAGTGCATACGAGCCACCTTCCGGTCCGTGGAGCCGAGCGGGTGCAGAGACGGACGAGTATCAAGCTGCCAGCAAGGAACCGTATGAGGTGCCGAAGGGCACAGACGCAAAGCTGAGGCATGGCGGAAAGAAGAGGTATACAGAGGACAGGGCTCCGGAGACGAGCAAAACTGGGGAGGGCCCGCAAGGCACCGAGCGCTGGGGCCGGAAACCTGAAGGACGAGCGTGACGAAACAGAGCACGTAAGTAGGCATTACCTCTTCACGGATGCTGAAACTTACTCCACCGTTTTAGTATACGATAGCTTGACCTCGAGCGGTGGTTTTCCGAGTCTCTCTTCCAAGACGCTGTCAATACTTGTTCATGTCCTCTGAGTCCATTCATGTGCCAATCATATGCCGTGACATTGAATCTTCTGATGGGGGGACACTAAGACCACAGGAGCACACTACGACGTAATAAATCTTATTGGTGAACCGGCGTTGGGAATTCAATTGCGATCCTTTCGTCAGGTGTTACGCGTTTACTCCTCCATCACCGTGCATGAGTGGTATCCGCGGTGTATAATCGTTCGGGGGACCGGATGCGCCGGTCGGAACGGAGACTTGATGGGCTGCTGACTAATCTGCCTGCATCCTTGGTCCTCATTCCTGGTACCAGTAAGTACTCCCTACTCCAACCGAGGCCAACTTCAAAGTTTGAACTAACTCAGCAGTCATGTGTACTTCAAGCCTAGTCCCGTATACTCCATTCGATTACGCAAAGCTCGTTATTCACGTGCCCTGACAGGAATTGTTTGGTCATGCATCAATCATCTCGGATGCCCCTCGGCTCACGAGTGATGGGCGTACATTCCATCAAGCACCATTCCGTCAGTATATTATGTACCCACAGCCCTTCGGGATTAATCGTTCAGACACGAGGCTGCATACCGTATAATGGACCGTACCACTCTGTTCGCATAACTGTAATCATTCTCCATGGTTGTTATCGATCCCTTCCCGGCCACTCAATGTCCCGTACGTCCTCTCACTCAACCCTCGATGTCTCAGCCCCCTGCGAGGTGCCCCATCTCGAATGGATCAATCGATCCTCGGAATAACATGCCAGTCGAGAGTCAAGAATCCGCTCCTGGCCAATACAGTGACCTCCCGACGATGAGAGCAATCTCTTCCATCCCGCGCCCTCCCGACTCGACGTATGGTCATCATACTAATAGTGAGTTTCGATGTCACATTTCTCTTTTGTTTCCTAACCTATCTCTTCTTCAGCGCAAGAGAACTGGGAATATCCTTCGCCCCAGCAGTTCTATAATGCGTTGCTCCGAAAGGGCTTCAATATGCCAGAGAGACGGATCGAACCTATGGTTCTCCTTCACAACAAACTAAACGAGGATGCTTGGAAGGAGGTTTTGCAATGGGAGTCCCGCTTTCACGGAGGGTACGGACACATATCTGTTGACAATTTGGATATTCACCTTTTTTGCCAGAGAAACGGAAGCGGCCAAGCTCGAGCTCGCATCGTTTGCAGGCATTCATGGCCACCTCTCGAACAAGGCTCGTCTTTACAAACTGGGGAGGCGGGTTTTCCCTGCTTATTTCACGTATGTGCCTTTCATTTGCGGGACGTTGATTGTGGAATGAGCTCCATCAAATAGGCTACCCGATCCCTTTGATCGACATGATTGGATTATTCGTCGCCCGCGAACTGGGCAGAAGGCCCGATATGTCATTGATTACTATGGCATCAAGCATCCGCGAAGAGATACGAAGCTTGTCATTGATGCTCGACCGGCACTGGATAGCTTTGATAATGCCAGGATGAGAGTCGTCGCGCTGATAGGCAGGATGTTCGCCACTCTCGGTGCAGCAACTACCAAAGTCCCTCATGCGTTGGCAGTAGTCAAGTATGGCATGTGCCTACTTGCCGTCGGCATTTCTGTATACCTGAGTAGATTTGTATCTGTAATTTGAACAAGAGAGACACTTTTGTATAGCATTCAACTTCGTCAAGCTGATCCGAAACCTCAGTGTTACAGAAACATTGGCGTCTTCACTTGCTCATACTATGCGTGTCAATATTTCAATCTCAATTGTGATGTTGGTGACATCAGACCGAGTAGGCATGCACTGGATACAGGGTGTTGCAACTTCAGTCGAGAAAGCGGGGTGCCACCCACTGGCAGTTACGACGGCCACTCAAACCACAACATCGCCAGAACATATGTGCTGAACGGCGTATGTTACACTGGCAGGGCATACACTCCCGTAGTATTAGCAGGAGATCTCCGACAAGTGCTTTGTGGAGTTACCGGCTCAATAGTGATCGAACTTGAGCAGACGGGATTGGACATTTTACATAAAGACAGCATGGCGCCAGAGTCACCCTCGATTAAATCACATAATATCATAGGCCTTGTCCGATGTACGCGCGACGCAGTACGGGAATCTGGATCTTGTAGATGTGACGCCAGCAGCGGATAGGAAAAGCTTAGTTGTGATATACAAATGCTGAGCCTGTATTGGACTGGCGATCTTCGCCAGTTTCGCCTTGAAGCTATTTGCCTCATATTAGAATGACTGTTACGTTGTAGTTTGGGCCCAAGATTAATATTTAATCTTCAGGTCAATCAATGGCAACTACACAACTTGTCGTCGTGCATTGCCGCACCCTCGTTCAGTCACATCAAATCTCCCACGGTCATTCAACAGGCACTAATGATGTCAGTCTTCGAACGCTCGGAGGAGTTGAAACAAAGGACAACCTTATCACATCCAATGAAAACGTGGAAATCGTCTGTGACGCAATCACTTAAAGGCCTGCAGGTAAAGTTCGCGGGTGATAATTTGACCAATGGTGCTATGATGCAAGCGTTGACGTTGTGACTTTCTTTCAGCTTGTATCGCACTCACTCCAGTCCTTTCATCCTTTGTGACGAGCCTTTCACCTGTTCCCCGAGCTGTCAAATCGCAAGGTATAAAGTCATGGTAGGCCTCGTATCTGGTGCACTCACAGTCAAGTACTCATCACTGTTCCTCATTCACATCATGTCGCACTACTTCAACCCTCTCCACGCTCCAGTGCCTTCGGAATTTCATTCCAAGTATACCACCTTGTGCCATGCCAATCCGCCATTGGAACCACCTTTTCCAACGTCGTTTCCTCCGACCTTCAAGCGCGTTCCGCAAACTCCACCTTTGCTTTCATCGCCCCGTCGGTCCGGTTCCCATGTGCCCATCATATTTGAGCTCATCGGAGCTCCTTCTCGTGGCCTCGGGATACCCATGCGAGAACTGGTAGTACGATCAGGCGGTGCTTTGGAACGCATGATTGTAGACGCCAGTGAGCCCGTGGGATACCTGATGTCCGGTCCTCTCGGAATCCGTCAAGTTTCTTTGAGAATTCTGGTAATATTTTTGGACTTGCGCGCGTTTGTCTCCCGGTGCTGACATGGACGTTTTCCCATCTAGTGGCCGGGCTATGACCACGTGTATTCTTCTCATTCTCTCGAACTGTTTTCATCCGGCGGCCCGGTGACGCGTGGCCAGCTTGCGGTCCAAATTGCCTTTGCTTTCTCTGATTATGTGGTTGTGAGTCCTCGTCCTTTCTATTTCGTTCCCCACTGTTCATTTCCGTTGACTTTTCATTAGAAAATGACAGCTCACACACCTGCTCCGAGCGCTTCGAGCTGGCGTCTAGGGAGCCGCAGTACTGGAGGTATAGCCTTTGAGCGTTTGGTGCTGATTGCACTGTGGAACGCTTGTGATGATCATTGGATGGCCGAGGTTTTCATCGACTCCCGCTGACTCGGCTTGGACTTTTTTTGTTTTTTTCCTCTTTCATTCGCCCTTCCCCTTCTGGGGCCTTCAATATCCTACACTGTAACATTAATGTTTCCTTCACCATTTCGTTCGTGATAACTTACCGCACAGCCAATATCCTTGCTTATGGATGTTCCCTCCAATTATATCGTAACCATGGACTTTCAAGGGAGTGCATGCAGGCGTTCAAGAAGTTCCCCTGACTCATCGGATTCATAATTCAGTTGCGTCCCTCAATTGGCTCCAACTATGGGTAGAAGGCAATGTCGGACTATAGACAAATACAATACAGCCTTCCATGCTCCATTCGCCTTGCTTGCACCCAGTTGTTATCGCAGTGTTGCTGTGTTCATCTTCCTCAAGAAAAATTATTCTGTTGGCGCCCTGTGCGCTTGATCTGACTGTTTAAATGCTCCTGCCCTTCATCAACTCGGGGAGAACTCCCTCACCACCATGCCAAAGCAACCTGAGCTGTGGATGAACGATAACTCCCCCATCCCCATCCTACGACGCGCTCCGGTGTTATTCGATAGTCACGGAGGGTCGGGTGATATCCCTCCCCGTCAGGGAGGTACTCACGATGGCAACCTCCGCCGGTCTATATCGCACCGTATCTCTCGAGCGGCGGCGACGACGCTTGGGAGGAGCCTTACCGAGTCACTGCGTCGCCCGCACAGCGCGAGTCAGAGTAGCCGGGGACCGGTGCAACGCGGCGAAGTCATGTATCGCGATGATGTCCGGATTAGGAAAGTGAACGCAAAAGATGACAGCAGGCTTCCGCTTTCCGCTCTTCCGCCAAACTCACGTGTCTCTACTACCATTGCTTCCGCCCACGACGGTCCCAGTTGTTCTGCACATGCACACGACCTGGCCATGCAAACCGACGCAGTAGACCACCAGGATGGAAAGTCGTCCGTTGCCGAGGTCCCTGTACCTGCGTTACTCCAACAAGGCGTCGCCATGACCAAAGTCTCTGCGAAATCGCAAAAGAGCTATCTCTTTAGGCTCGATGCTGATCAGGGTCAGATCATTTGGGAATCCAAGAAATTGAGAATCAGTGCGTGCATTTCGGTCAGATAGTCTGTGGACTCGCGTTCACCCGGTTGCCTCCGCGCACGACAGTTCCAATCGAGAATATCAAAGAGCTCAGGTCGGGATCCGACGCGAGGTATTACCGCCAGCAGTTTCAGCTCGCACGCGAATACGAGGATCGATGGATCACTATCATTTATATGCTAGACGGACAGTACAAGACGCTCCATCTCATCGCTTCTTCATTGGATTCATTTCAACTTTGGGATATCACGTTGAAAAAGCTCTACGCAATAAGACAGGAACTCATGACTGGCCTTGGAAACGAGGAGATCCGACATGCGGTCTGGATAAAACAGTGCTGGAAGTCCGTTGGCGAGCAAAACGACCAAAGACTGTCTTTCGAGCAGGCAGAAAAGCTGTGTAGACGATTGAACATTAACTCGTCTCAGGAGGATCTCATGCGGTTGTTCAGGGTGCGTTGTCCTATATCGTATTTCCTAGTTGGTTAATGATGGTCGTAGAGCGCAGACGCGCAAAATCGCCACTACCTCGACTTCGCCGATTTTCAGACGTTCGTCAAGCTTCTCAAAGCTCGCCCTGAGATTGATCTATTGTACAAGAAGTTGTGTTCAATGAACGACGGAAAGTTTACCTTTAATGTGTTTGATTGCTTCATGCGAGATACCCAAAAGGTGAGTACCCTATTATCTTGCTTTCGTGGGGCTGACCTGCGTCAAGTCAAGCCTCACGCTACCCGAGCTCGAGAACCTTTTCGTGCGGTATAGTACAAGGACATCTGACGGTCGCGGCGCATCATCTACCTCAGATGTTGCCACTCTCACGATGTCTCTGGATGCTTTCACCGCCTTTCTTCTATCCTCCGACAACGCGGCTTTCATGGGTCACAATGGAAAAGTTTATCAACCGATGACACATCCCTTGTCGGACTACTTCATATCCTCATCGCACAATACATATTTAGTCGGCCATCAACTTGTCGGATACAGTACCATCGAAGGCTACATCCGAGCCCTCCTACGCAGTTGTCGTAGTGTTGAATGTATGTTTACTTCCTCTTCCTAGTTTGCATTCGCTGATACCGGTGTCTCAGTGGATATTTACGACGGAGAGCATGAACCTGTGGTATTCCATGGCAAGACCTTGACTACCAAAGTGTCCGCTCGCGAGGTTTGCGAAGCGGTCATGAAATATGCATTTGTAACCTCGCCTTATCCGATCATCATCTCAGCTGAGCTTCATCTTTCGGTCCCCCAACAAGTGATGCTCGCCGGTATCATGCGCGAGGTCTTTGGCGATGCTTTAGTTAGCGCGCCCATTGAAGGGAAGCCGCTATCCGGGCCGTTGCCGAGTCCCGAAGATCTCAAGGGCCGGATCTTGTTGAAAGTTGGTGCAGTTATCAGATGGCGAGCTCGTACGCGATTGCTGACCTGTGTACATTCAAGGCGAAGAATCTGTACGTCTCCGAGAGTGAACCCATGTGCGAAAGGGACCTCACGCTCGATTCTGAATCTTCATCGACCGAGGCCTCCACGTCAGATACAGACATCGTGCACGGGATTAAAGAGGAGTTGAGAAAAGTGAAGCTGCGAGAGGTGGAGGCCGTCAAAGGTAAATCGGTCACAGAAGCATCTAGTCGTCGTGACGCCTGGCTGAGCGTCACGCCGATGAAAACAACAGAATTCAAGGAAGAGCTTCGCAAAGCGCGCAACATTTTCAATCGCGTTCGTGGCCGGCATGCGTCTGCTGAACAATCCGTCACTGCAGCACTCGCCCGCTCAGCGACGACGACCCCTACGGCTGTCATCGAGCAGCTCCCCAGAGCGGAGTCAAAGCCGGAGCACAAAGCGAAGATGTCTCCCGTTCTCGTTGCGCTTCTCGTTTACACTGTCGGCGTCAAGTGCCGTGGAATCAACAAGAAAGAAAGCTACGCTACCGAACACATGTTCTCCCTCTCTGAGACGACGACGAACAAGATTCTCAAGGAGGGTGCGACTGATCTAATCAAGCACAACAAGACGCACCTGGTTAGAATATACCCGAAAGGAACAAGAGTAAGCTCGACGAACTATCTGCCTCATCGATATTGGGCAGTTGGTGCGCAGTTGGTTGCTATCAACTGGCAAACATTCGGTACGTAAACATGTATCGTTGTGTCGCGCCGTGGGATTGATGAGACACCATCCTTTATAGATCTGGGGTACATGATCAATCATGCAATGTTCCAAAGGAACGGAAGGGCTGGCTACGTCCTGAAACCGGAGGTTCTCCGCAAGTCCGACGATCACCGGAAGTCCGACAAGGAGCACTTGCATTATCACAAACAGTATTATTTGGAAGTGACTGTAAGCCTTGATTCTCAGTTGGTTTCTGATCATCTGACGTATTGATGCTGCGGTGCTACCTTTGGTTCCTGTTTGCACCGGCAGGTCATTTCGGCTCAGCAGTTGCCCCGCCCAAAGGACGCCATGGGGCACGAGATCACGGATAAACACGTCGATCCATGCGTCGAGGTGTCCGTTCATACTCCCGACTGGAGTCACCAGCGTAGCTCTTCCACCTCTTCCCCTTCCCTTTCCCCATCCTCCTCCAGTGTATCCTCTGCCAGTTCATCCACGAGCCACGTGCATGCGCACCGGTCGGTCACGACGATGCGCACAAGTGCGGTGAAGAACAACGGGTTCAACCCGGTGTGGCAAGAGACGCTGAGGCTGCCTTTCGAGTGTGTGGGTGACATGCGCGACCTGGTGTTTGTGCGGTTCACCGTCCAGCGGGATGGGGAGTCTGATGGGGAACCGATCGCGGTGTATTGTATCAGTCTGGGGAGTCTTGCGATGGGTGCGTTTTCCTCGTCAATGATGGCCTTGGGGGACTCGGACTGACGTGTATGAACGATCTAGGATACCGGCATTTACCTCTTCACGATTCGCAAGTGTCACAATACCTGTTTTCGACACTGTTCGTCAGATGCTCGGTCCACGACTCCTAATACGACAGGAGACCACTGGGACCCATTATTTAGTTACCTCCACGATATACCATGGATATCACGAAGCACACATTGCAACATCGTTATCAACGACATAAAGTCGTGCATTCACGTGTACATGTCTGTACAGCTCATACCCGACGCGCAGTGCGGTCGCAGGCAAATATATGAATAACACGTACGATAGAAATCTTCCAGTTCGCCTTCGGAGAGAAGCTGTTTGGTGTGGCGCTCCTACTTATTCTCGATCAGTGCTCCCGTTTTCTGGAGAACCTCTGTCTTATCTCTTGTTTTCCCCAGCCTTCTTGCCGTTTCCTCGCGCCTCTAGCACGCTTGGGCATGCGGCGCAATAAATATACTTCAAACAAGAGCACGGAACACAAAAGGCGTACTCGGGCCAGGTACTAGGCAGAGCGTGTACCCGGACAAAGGTATCATGATATCGAAAGGGCTAGAGTGAGGGCCAACGAAAGTCAAATGATATAAAACCCTCCTATCATACACAAGAAACAGGCCGTCGTGGGCCCAGGCTGCACTCGTGGCTGCGCGCTGCCCATCCACCTTTCAACAGAAAATTGCCTCCCCGACGCAATGCATTATGAGAACATCTACTGTTGGACTACCGTGGGAGTCAGTGACTGCTTCCATGCATCTGTACCCTAATTCGGGCGGTAGAGTCAAGGAGCTGGAACTGTCGAAGCAAAGTGAGGCATACCTGCTCCATAGTACTCACTCCGAGTTCTTTGCCCATATTCATAGCACCTTCCACCTGATTGCGGACTATTTTATACACTCGTTACTTTCACCAGCAAGTCTGATAGTGATATCAAAGCTCATACCATCATCCAACGGGATAGTCGTGGGAGCCAGCATCTGCTTCATTGCATCTTTACCCTAATTTGGGTGTGTACATGGAGTCAAGGAGCTGGAACTGCCGAAGCGAAGTGGGGCATACCTGCTCCATAGTATTCACTCCGAGTTCTTTGCCCATATTCCCAAGGCCTTCCGCTTGCTTGCGGACTATTTATACCATCGTTACTTTCAACCAGCAAGTCTGACAGTGATATCAAAACGCGTACTATTGTCCAAATTGTTGTTGATGTCATCCGGGATAGTTGCAGCAGCAGCAATACTGAGGTATAGTGCAATATAGACGAGCGACGATCGGATATGCATGATGATTGAGTGTAAAATAACGATTCCACTGAGAGGTTTAGAAGGAGTTGGGAGTCTCTCTCAAGATACTTGACTCATAAATCCTCACGAAGCGAGCAGAATCTCAGGTGGACTTTTTTTAATTGTAATCCTAACGACACGCGTTAGTCACAGTGCGTATGTATGATAATGGAAGTACTACATACAGATTCAGCTTTCTTGGAGATAATTAACCTGGAAGGATCCTTCAAGGTAACTGACCAAGCTCAGCTTGACAGTAGTACTAGCCATGTTTGGTTCGTGTCCAAGCATGTTTTCAGGTCAGTGAAGACGAGACAAAAATTGATGAGCCGGCATCAGTTTGGATTCTAATCGAAGTTCCGGGTCGCTAGAAGTCAGTAGAACACACTTAAGAAACAACATTGGACGCAATGTTAAACTCACTTGACCCCAAGGAAATACTCAATGGCCAGCCGAGTCATTCTAGAGTAGTTGACGAACCGAACTACCGAGATGAATTTCGCACGTACCGGTACGGAAGCATGAGATCTGTCTGTTGTGGCGAATTCCCGAAGTGGCGCTAGAAGAATATTGGATGGATATTCTGCCCCATCTGGTGCGTAGTACGGGTTCAGACAGCTGTATGGGTACCTTCGACCGCTTCATCTTTGCCTACAACGGTCCGATCTCTCCCAAGGATCTGGATGAGATTTTGGAACAAGGCTGCTCCTTCCAGTAGCCAAGTGAGCACTCTGGGTGAATTACTACATTCAGTGTGTTGGACCAACGGGGGTTGGTGGAAAGGGAGTTCCTTTATTATAATGGGAATTATGAAAAGACTTGCCAAACGAAAGACAGTATCGCAGCCAGCAGTTGCGCAAGTGATGTACAAGGAGGTGACAACACCCCCGTGATCTGAGCCACCCATTTTCCGAACGATGTCCTCAAAGTCGAGTAGCAAGAGTCATTTTGACGAATGCTTATACCGGAGGAGTAGGCGCCCCCTGTCGACGACGGGGACCATGGAGAGGTCCGTTTGAGCAGTATGCTCCGTGTTGGCGTGCACTGGCAGTCAGAATGCGAGGAACGACGTGACAACGCTGCACAGTTTGGCAACGATGTGCTTGTGTAGGGCTTCCCAGCGGGACAACTTGAACGCCTAGGCTGGGTGAGCTCCTCGTCGAACGCTTGCGAGTAAGCGTCCTCACCTAGTACCACGCATATCATGCAGGTTAACAGCGATACGAGAGCGGAATCCCAACTCGTAGCTGTATGTTACATTGAACTGCAAAGCAAATTCATCAATGTCGGTGTTACCCTGTCGTACATACTGGCAAACATACCTAGGGCCGCAGCTCAGAATGAGTGGTCTATGCTCCCCTCTTGGCACTCCCCAAGCTTGCAACCAAAAACGCATCTGCCTCGGACAGCAACGCGAGCTATTGACTAAACCTGACTTCTTGCATGTGGAAAACGAACGGCAGGTAGGTTAGCGTCAAAAACGCTACATTGACGCAAGCGACAGCATCCGAGACACCACCGGCGAGTTCGTTGGACTCGGCCGTTTGCAGCGCGACTTGAATACTAAGAGATCCTGATCACACGCATAGACACATTACGTCTTCATTGAACTCTGGATCCTTCAAAAATCGTTCAAATGGTTCGATCTCCTGACGCCCTACTATGACAATTGCGAACTCGGCAACCGGGATCCAATAGGGACGCTCGCACAAAACTGGGGCATTCTCAACTTGACACTGTGGCACAGATCCAGATCGAACTTGTCCGTGCTCTATGCGAGTGTACCGACCTTTGTGTCGGACGGTCCTTGACGCTGTCGATGGCATTGAGACCACCGTTGCAATGCGAATTGGGAGCAATGTGTCAAATGCGGTAGCCTTCGCCACGAGGAGAAGGGTAGCGTCAACAGGACGACGGGAAGGGGCCGAGGAGCGAGTGTATGCGCTAAAAACGGGCGGCAAGGCTGCACGTTTGTATGGGTCATCTGGAACTTACGTGGCCAGTACGAGGCTGCGCATGGGCGGAGACGTCGGGGACGAGGGCAGCGAGGCAACTTGCTGGGGGTGCCAAGTGCTGGCAGTGATGTTAGGGGCGGGTTGGTCGCAGCTTCTGTGGGGATGGAACTTGAAGCTTGGGCGTTGACGCGGTGTCTCAAGAGTGCAGACGCAAGACGTTATCTTGAACTCCTGGGGACTCGAAACCGTGGCTAGGATGGCAGAGCGACAATCCGAGCGTCGCGCTGGTAGGGAAGCAGCTCTATGGAGCATTTTGAATGTTCATCACTTTGTCTTGACGTACGCGTTTCCTGTTTTGATTCTGACGACGGTCCTTGCCCAATGTTTAGCTCTCCTTTGAGCGAGTCGATTGGGTTACTATACCACCGACCGACCAGCTCGCAATTCCCCTCAAAGCGAGGAGACTATTAACCAGTACCGTTCAGGGGCAACTGACACCATTCACAACCCCCATCATCGAACCATGCCCGACGACGGTGGACCCCCAACCACGACTGCCCAGTCCCCTTTCGACGATCTCAACGCCGACATCATCCTCCGCACATCCGACCATGTCGACCTTCGCGTCTTCCGACTCATCCTCATCCTTTCCTCCCCCTTTTTCCAATCCATGTTCACCCTTCCCCAACCCCCCGACGCATCCGTCCATGCCAAAAGCGGCACCACAAACGCCCACCACGACAACCACAGCACGAATTGGAACAGCCCGAGCGACCGGGCAGCCCCCTCGGTCGACGTCCCCGAAGACAGCCAAACCCTCGACACCCTCCTCCGCATGCTCTACCCCAACACCCCCGTCCCACCCTTCCGCGACCTGCACCACGCCCACCACGTCGCCCTCGCCGCTTCCAAATACGACATGGCCGCCGCGCTCGAGGTAATCGCGGACGGGGTACAGACGCAGTATGCCGCCTCGCACCCGTTGGACGTCTACTTGATCGCGTGTCGGATGGGGTGGGAAGACGTGGCCAAGGCTGCGGCGGTGCATTGTCTCGATCCCGAGACGGCACGGGGGGGCCAACAAGGCACCGCCAATGCCGAAAGAGGACCTCGCGCGGCGCGGGGACCTACTCGATTTTCCCGGTGCAGGCGTGGCATATCTGAGGCTGGAGGCGTACCGCTATGCGTTCCGTGAAGCGATAAAAAGTGAAGTGCTCGATGTGGACATGCCAACGGTGGACGACTGCGGTGAGTGTGATTGCGGCGAGAAGGAGAAGGGCAGCAAAGGTATATCGAGCCATTGCTTGGGTCGTTGGATAGCGAAATACAATGCAAACATCAGGATGGCGGCGATGACGTGCCCCACGAAGGAAGCCATGGACGACTTTGACTGGGCTCCAGAGATAACGTGCACACGGTGCAGAATCGGGATGGCGACTGACATCGTAAGAGCGCAACTGGAACTCATACCCGAGGTCGACGAGGTTCTCTCTGAGGTGCGGTAGGTCTGAACGGGCACGATCAACATGAGCTCACGGATCAGACATCCAGGTCAAACTTGAATTTGGCCCCTAATTCCTAGTCAACTGGAGTTCATGGAGAGAAATTCGGTTGGTATCCCACATTTTTCACCCTTGGAGCCACTGGTTCACCAATCTCGCCAGATCAGTAGATGGCATAGATAAGAGAGATAGTAGACACAAGTAAACATCATTTGGTATAACACGTATGACATTGAGAGTCGTGAGTCGTAAAAAACAACACGAGACAATTCTTCAAAATACAGGTATTCGGACGGGAGATGGATTATGGGTGGGAAACCGGCAAGGGGAATAGGATGGCACAGATCAGGGAGGGAGCGGGAGGCTCACATCGTTCGCGTTAGATAATAAAGAAGGGGACATCACATTTGGTCAAGATACATCGCGCAAGCGGGCAAAATTTGAACAGCGTGTAATCGCAAGGAGATCCTGGTTTACTTGGGGGGCGGGGTTGGCGGGCCTGATAAGGACACACATAGGACGACAATCGATTCAGCATCGACACAGACAAACAACACACCAAACGCACCAAAGAGACCAGGACGCACAGCGGGAGTCATTGGTCGCGGGGTGACAACGCCAGGCGCGACCGGCGGCGGCGGTGGCATGATAGCAGGATTCGCTAAGCCCGACCGACCATCAGCAAAATAAACAGGAATGGAGGGCCAACGCACGTCGCCACTGAGCCCAGGCAGGCAGATTGGGTTTAGGAGCTTCGATGGCCGGCACGGGGGCGGGGGCTGGGGCTGGGGCGGGGAGGCTCTTGGGTGCTCTCTCCCGTCGTGTGGATTTGTGCACGACTTTCCATGCGGGTCGGGCTTGGACGGGTGGGCCGTCGTCCATGGGGGGAGGGGTAGTCGCCGCTGGCGGCGGGGCAGGTGGTTCTTGGGACTAGATGTCAAGACACGAGGGGTCGTTGGTCATTTGCCATTGAGTGCCACACGTGGCACGAGGTGGAGGCCAATAAAAGGTAATTTCAGTGCGTGTGTGGTTGGCGAGGAAGAAGTGGGCCATGCGATCACAGTGAACAAGGCAAGGCAGGACGACGAGCGATGACGACGACTCACCGGCGGCGTCCAATTGGGCGAGTATTCGCCCCCTGCCCCATGCTTTGACTTGACGGCCATCAATTCCGCAATCTCGCTGTTCGTTTCGTCGAAAAGTGACGCATGCAACGAAAAAGGCACGAGGGTGAGTGAAAACCGGCGAACACAACGAACAAGGGACGCACAATTGAAGTTGTCGACGCTCATCTCGAAGCTTGCCCACCTCTGCGAGGAGAATACGCACTTCGCCCGCGAGCGCTTTGCTGAAATCGTTTAGGTACCTGTACCCCCACCGCGTAAACACCAACCCACGGATCTATACGTCAACATGCTGTCATGCGAAGACGAGACGAAAGGAAAGAAAGAGGGTAGGAGGGCATAAAGAGGGGAATCAGATCCGATTACGCGGCAAGGCTCACTTTGGAGGAGCACCATTGAATGGGATTGGACTCTTGTTGGAAGACATGGGTCACTGCGATGGAACGATGGTGATGAAGATGTTGACTAGATGCGGTTGAGGCTTGCAAGGTTGTCACGAATCGTCGAGGTTGGAAAAAAAAGGCGTGGATACAAGCGTACAACTGGACGGTGGAAGGAGGTTAAACACGAGGCGGGTCGGATGGCAAGTCGAATACGTTTTGTGGCAACAATGCACGTTTGATGAGATGTTATGGCGTTGCACGGCGTCGTCGGCGTGCTCGTCTGATGGTAAAAACCGTCCACAACGACGACACAGCCTTATCGCCAACTCATCCTGATTTGATACGCGTGACGACGTAGGGTATAACGCATTAGAAGATACATGTAGCACTAGTAAACGTTCATCGCGAAACTATCGTGAGGGACAATCAGACTCTCGCTCCCAGCATCATGATACAATCGCACTCGTCGACTGATATCGAGACAGCGCCTCATTGAGAGATGCCATATCAAACGCATCGATAGATGTCGAGGGTACACGATTCGACAAGCTCGTGGACGTACTAATCGTTAGTGAAGGAGGGTTAGTGGTAATGGTGGCCGTCTTTGTGATGGAATGTGTTTTGGTGTGAGGTTTGAGGGAAGGGCCACCGGACCGCTCAGCCAGCCAAGCGTGTACGGTGGGGTGATCAACAGCAGGGCAGCAATTGCACGCAGCAAATACTTCGAGATGACGATAAAATATGGTCGTAGGATTGTAAAGCGGAAGTGCTGCATGAAAATATTCAAGAGACGGCCGGTTAGAAGAACCCTGACGTACCTCCTTCGAGAATCGCAGATGCCTGACGGGGAGATATATTCCGTGAAGTCATGACTAGGAAAGAGTGAGCAAAACGACCGCGTAGAACCGGTAAGATGATTCTCACGATAAGCGCAAACTACAATACATGCCCTAAGCTCGACGCGGCACTGGACGAGCACTTGGGCTCCACGAGCGATCGCGTCGCCTATGAATTTACACACGTGAGGTAGCTCAAGCAGCAGAGCCTCTCGTGCATTGTTGGGAACGTCTATAAAACAATGTTGAAAGATGGACGGGAGATTGGGTTTTGGAAGTTGAGCAGAAGAAATCGAAAGCAAATGTGTCGCCCCTATATCCAGCATAAGGGATTCGGCAGCGTCGGCGTCCCCTGGGAACTCGCTGGCAAAAGAGTCTGTCAAGCGCGTGTGAAGCCGGGCTGACCAAAGGAACAAACCTCGTGAGGTATAGTTGATCTGGAATCACGGGGATGCAATCAGTGAGGAGATTTAGGTATTTCGTGACTTCGCGTTTTTGTCTGCGTTTCCATGCGATGTATTCACTATTGGTGCACGATGGCCTGTGGCGGCACTGTGAGAATGCGTGTAACTGTTTTACAAAGCCATAATTCGGATGAATTTCAGGGCGGCCTGTTCAAATTAGGGTGTGCATATGAGCTAAATTGGTCTAGTGGGACCGTCCACATGAGCTTACGTTTGCGAATGTATTGTATAGCAGCTGATACGGAGAGTCGCTGAGATACCATGACTTTGGGGCAGAGAAGGCAACGTGGATACTCTGGCATATGATCCATGAACGGGGGAATGCACTCACGGTAGGCGGAGATGACGGTGGCACTCCTAGAGATGCCCATCACACAATGAACGAGGACCTTGCCACCGCTGCTGAGGGCTGTCTCAATGAAGTGACACGCGCCGGGGAGGTGGATAAGCAGGTCCTCATACTCGGAGTCTTGCACAGATATGACCATGGCGTTGGGCTGAGGATCAAAGGTATGTTCTGTGCAGACCGATAGCAGATGCGTTATCCCCAACTTTTTT
This sequence comes from Imleria badia, assembly GCA_015039435.1. Taxonomy (NCBI): domain Eukaryota; kingdom Fungi; phylum Basidiomycota; class Agaricomycetes; order Boletales; family Boletaceae; genus Imleria; species Imleria badia. The sequence continues at coordinate 126,449 of MU130788.1, forward strand.
CGGACATCCTGCGATAAGGCCGCTGAAAGACTGAGGGGGGAGGTCAGACTACTCGAATCGCAGCGCTGTGAGGGGGAGCGTACTTTCCAATGTAGAGCTTGTCGTCGATGACTGCATTTATGGAGATCGGGGCAGCCGACCAGGTCATGTTGAACGTGAACGGGATGAGAAGGGAAGAGTGGAGCTGGTCGACCCAAGCCAGCGTTTATATCCTCGCACAGTTTCGACTTCGGTAAAAGAACTCAAGTGCCTTAACGGTCCGGCATCTCGGCAAATTTCCATATTTGAAGACAATCCTTTTATTGCCAGGTTGTCATTGGTGCCCACCGTAGTCCGTCGTGTTTTCTTGCCACGGTGGGTGAGGTGGCAGAAAAGAGGGAGATCATGTGGTGATGATGAAGAATATGAATGACGTCTCACGCCAAGTTTAGGACAGAGCAAAGGAACCGACACTGACTCCGTCCTACTCGTGTGATAGATAAACTGATTAGTTTCATCGCCTGGGATACACTCTGGATCCCCATCATGCACGACACGGACGTGAGCTGGCAAATAAGAACCACGATATCAGCCGCGCTTCTCCCATCCGGTCTCTCAAATAACCGTCACCGCCCATTTCATATCGTCTCTGCTTCGGATACGAACAAGTTCGTAAGCTCTGCCTCGCGTCATCGAGGCTTTACCGCCAATGGTCGTTATCGCATGCGCCGTGCCTGTGCGGTAACGCCTTCCGCGGCCCATGTCGCGTTTATCGCGCTCGGTCACGCATATGGGCGCCTCCTGGCGCTCGGACGCCTCTTTGTATCCGACATGGACCCACTTTCTTATCGCTGCTTGGTCACGGTACTGAGGGTGAGACAGCTATACTACCTCCTTGCTCTCCCATCTGGTTCGGCAGTGTCCTCGTATGTATTTCACAACTCCTGCACATGATCGAGAAATGTACACAAGATACATCATGAATAGATAAAGATACCCTTTGAATGCCTCCCAAGATCATACGTCGGGAAAGAAACGATCGCCAATGCGTCTCAAATCCAAATCCCAAATCCATACTGCTTCATACTCATGTCACCCCGTCGAATTTACCTCCGTGCCACCATCGAGGACGCGATCAACACGCCCACGAGCGCACCAACGACACCAACGACCATGAACCGCGTGTATTCTTCAAACTTGACTGCCACGGGCGAACCAGTGCTCGCCAAATTGAGGGTCGCGGTTCGGAAAGAGTAGATGACGACGCCGGTGACGAACCCTGCGACCGAGTAGGCGAGGAAGACGAGCGGGAGCGAGAGCATGATGCTTCGGCGCTGTAGACGTGTAGAGGTCCGTCCGTCAGTACGTCAGTCATTGCGAGAGAATCATTCTTACAGAGAGCATCACGAATCCCTCTGCAGACGGGCCGCTTCCGCGCGCCATCTCGGTCTTGTAGCGGAAGATGGAGGCGAAAGAAGAGACCATACTCAACACGGAGCACGTGATGGCGACAAGACCGCCGATCCGCGCAATGCTGTCCAACCCAGGGAAAGACATGAGCGTCACCGAGGCGCTGAGGATCATCGCAGACTGAAATGGCGATGCGATAAGTGCCATGTCAGAATACGATGTTAGGAACCTCACCACCAAGCATGCACAGGCACCGATGACGAACATCGGCGTAGTACTTTCAGGGAGATGACTTCCCTCGACGTCAAACTGACCATTGTACCTTGCCTTGTCCACGAACATGAAAGGTATCCCGAGACATAGAACGCCAAGCAAGAACTCAAAGATCGTGCGGAGGATGGGCGTGCGCTTTGCGGGCTTTTGGTACGAGACATCACGAGGCAATGGTTTGTGAGGTCGGAAGTTGACCTGGTGCCAATGCGCTGGAATGGGAATAGTGATGAGACGTCTTACTTGACGAAGTTTAGGCAACGTTACTCACCAGCACGCAGGAGAATGCGGGCTACCGTCCGAGTATATGCTGGAGTAATCGGATGGTTTGGATCTGGATGACGCGGTCAGGCATGGATCGGGCTCAAACGAAACTCGACCTCACCATTGAGCAGCTTGAATAGTTCTATGCACTCGTCTTGGTTGAATGGCGGCGGGGTGGGCGGTAGATGCGGGTGGTTGAGGAGACGATCAGTATATGACCAATGAAGTACATCGATCGCATCTTTTCTCGCACTCTCCACGATCCCCCGTGGAATGTGTGCCGGGTGCATCTCGATGAACGCCCAATACCTGTATTCATCGTCGAGTCCTATCGCATCCACATGAGCATCAAAACCATAAACAGAGTGTCATCCTCGGCTTACTGTCATCCTCCCCCGACACATAGTCATCCGATGGCACGGAGCCAAGGACCCGACGATGGCGATGGTCCACCCAAAAGAGGACAGGGTCGCTCCCCGGCTTGTGTTTCCGCCACACCTTCTTCGCATTTCCCCCTGCACGAATCCACATCTCGCACCCCTCGGGAACGTCGTCGGACGTATCAATGGTATTCGTGACCTCGTCGAGTTTGGTCAAGCCCCGAAGGTCGAGGTCCGTGATCGCCCGACTCTCGTCGTTGACGTAGTAGCGAAGTCCGTGTGGGAGCACATATTCGGTCCATCCGCGGTTGACGTGGGGTCGTGTCGTGGTGCCGTACGCGTAGCGCGCGGATCCATTGACGTCGAAGCGTGCCGGTTGTGCCCACTGTGGAACCGGCTGGCTCACGGGCGGGTTTGTAGAACGGTACGACTGCCCGAGCTGGCTCGAGGCGGCCCGAGGAGGGAAGTTGGTGATGATGGGCGGTGTCGAGGGTCGGGAGATCAGGGGATGTGTTTCGCTAAGATGCAGAACGAAGCGTGAGGCAAAAGCAATGATATACCAGTGACCGGGATAACTTACTCGGTAATACGTGGGAAAAAGCGTCCACTATCGCTGAGGCTTCGGGCGAATTCACTGGATGAAGTTTGACGAACAGGACTAAAGGCGCCTCCATCAGCGCGGAGTGTAGACTCTCGAAAGCTCTCAAAAGCTCACCCGGTAGCCATGACCTCGTGCATCGCAGGCAAAGGCACCTGCGGCTCAGCTGGTGCAATCATCGTATCGTCGCGCGGCGAACGAGGATCGATATCCCTATGACGTTCTTCAGAAACACACATCCTCGAAAGGACAACATGACCCTACTGACTCAGGGACGTGTATCGATTCTGTCGGAGAAGGAGGAGCAGTTTGCCCTTGTACAACCGCCGGCTTCGTATCTTCGTGCAAGCTATCAAATGCAATCAGGGTTGTGCAATCAACATAGCATCAAGATTGCGCAAGAAACTCACGCAAGACTCGTCTTGCTGGCAAATCCCATCTCGCTCGAGCTACTCCAGGTCTTGGTAACATCAGCCAATTCTGTCTGGCGTGACTGAATGACGCCACTGGCCTTCCGGCTGGTAGTTCGGCTTTGATTGAGTGGCGGTGCGACCTGCGAGGAGGCCACGGAGGAGTCTCTGGGACGCAGAGATGACTTGGATGGATTGCTTGTCAAAACGCGTCCTCGTGGCGCTTCTGAGCCGCTGTCGGAGCCTGTTGTTCCACCACGTTGATCCGCCCAAACATTGGTGGTGTCGGGGTCGCTGTCAAGACCAACCGGCGTCGTGGAACGTGGGATATCACCGAAATAGTCAGAGCCAGTCGTCGCGAGCGCGGCGGGCGTAGGAGGTAAAGACGCTGGGGGTGGGGGTGTACCAGACTTGGATGCCGGACGCGACGACAGCGCAGAGGGGGCTTCTACCCGCTGAGCGGGCATTTCCTCTGGTTCAGCTGTGAGGACGGCTGCAATCTCCGGTGGTGGAGGCGTCCCTGAGATTGATCGGGGAGGAGTAGAACCTTGCTTGGACGCAGTATCCGCCCTAAGTACTTCATTTGCAAGAGGGGATGGACCCGTCGCCTTGGCTGCGGCAGGTTGCGGCTCAGCAGCCAACGCCGCAGCCTCGCGTGCAGGTGATTCAGGGATAGGACTTGGTGCACTCGACACGCTCACAGGTGGTGGTGGAGACGTCGTGTCGATTCTGTTGAGAGATGTAGTAGAGCCTTCCCGGTCAAGTTTACCAGAAACGGAACCGGTAATGGAGGCAGTATCGGAGTCTGGTGGGGGCGGGGTGACCGAATTTCCACGGTTTGGCAAACCTGGGATGCTGAACGCAGTGGATGACCGTCGTATTGCCCCTCCGACACGCGAACGGAAGGTTGACTTTCTCTGGGGAGTGGGAAGGGTCGCCATGGTTGTAGACAGAGTAAAAGGTCGAGGGCAGAGATAAAATCAGGAAATGGAACGAGGTAGATGGTTTAAGGTAAACCAAACAGTTATTGGGGGAGGCGGGGGTGCAAAGAAGAGATGCGGCGAGGAAGCCGACAACGGCGTCATCTATATACGTGTAAGACATGCCTGGCGGTTTCGATGAGGTCAACCATGCGCATGAGGACAGGACGCACTAGTCGATACGTAGTCTCCATTGCACGAGGCGGATATGATGCGCACCGCAGAGGGCTGATAATCGCATGGTGAGAAAAGGTGAGGCAAACACGTGTTAGGACACAATTACTATCAGCAAGGCGGGCGCGCACCCTACATCCTGACGGCAGTGGTTACTCTTCAATGAAGCACAGGTTCGTGCAAAGAAATGCAGTCCCGCCAAACAATAGCGTAGTTGACCTGGGTCAGGTTTAACAACAAATTCCGCGTTCTTCGCACTTTGAACTTACGGAGATTACATGAGCATGTCACTTCTAGATGGTACCATTCCAGGCGAAAAGGAACACACCAAACTGTTCGAAATAAGTTCGGTAAGGTAGTTTGCCACAATTCGCGACTTCCACGTTGGAACGCGCCACGGTGGGAACTGCCACTGGGTGTGTGAGGCATAGCCAGGTAATGCTTGACTTGAAACGCACCTGAGACTCCAAGTGTCAAGCTGCCATGATGATCAGTTTATTGGCCCCACGGCGAATTTCAATGAGGGATGTTGAAGCCACGCGAGTGGACTCTCGTTGGAGGACCTTGAAACCCCACATTTCCCTATATGTAGTCGCCGCTGCCCGGATCTCATGAGCGATCCAAGTCTTCTGGGACCACTGTCGTACTGTGTGCAATACTGCAACCCAGCCCATGATTCAGACTTGGCGCCATTACGGTTGCAACATAAAAAAAATCGCTTACGGAAGTCCACGCTGCGTTGCGACAGAGAACTCGCGTTGAACCCCTCCCGTTGGTCGACAAGACTTCGAGATGAATGGTAGCAAGAGAAAGCTCGAGGATCGCGACGCGTTGGATACAGTTGTTGAAAGCGAAGGTGATGTTGTTTGTCCTCAAACCCATGAACACTAAATAATTCTTCAACGTACAGCCTATCATACTCGGAAAACCTCGAGACTTGCACAAGATCGCGACACCGACTCGGACGAGCATGCCAATTTCTGCGATAATCCCCGGAATGACAGTTCAGACTCGAACCTTGGCCTTGCACCTCTGCTCGACTTTTCGACATTGACCACTGCGGAAGAGATCTCCGAGCGCTTCGGAGCTATCGCTCAGGAACTGCTCTGCAATACGATCTTGACCGTGGTCCGGAACGGCGTACGCACGGACCTCGACATTCTAGAATTGGAGTTTTACCTTCAAATGTCGTTTTGCCACGAAGACCCGTTCACTCACGGGGGTGCAGAGCAGGAGCGCAGTGGACGATGGTAACTCAGAAGCAACTTACCGCATGCTATGTGTTCTGATCTCCTTTACACTTAGGTATTTCCATCGATCACCTCGTCGCGCTGACCCCAGTGCGCCAGGTCTCCCGGTGACAGTCGGAAGTGGGTACAGAGGCGGAACTCGCAAAGGTCTTGACGTGACCGTTGGCGGTCCCGCCGTGATCCAAACTCCCAACTCTCCTGTGATCATAAGAGGTGGCGCTCTTTTTCGTACTGTCCGCCGCCGTACAGACAATAAGATGATATGCGGCCCGTCCCTCCTCGTAGATGAGATACTGCGCCTCAGCGGTGCTCCCAGCATCGCCCACCTCGTGAACACGACCTGGAACGGCGATATTTCTGCGCTCTCCCCTCCGACACCAGCGCGGGACACGTTCATGTATCTCCATAACGCGACTCGAGACCCATCGGTTGGCGAACGACCTACCGTATACCGCTCCCCTCGTGTCGGTCTCGATCTCTCCAACCCTGACACCACAGATTCTATCACCCACCCCAGAGTCGTTTTCGTCGGAAAACCGTATCGATACTTTACACACCCTGAGCTTCTCACCAGCAAGGGACGCGTGCAGACGTTCATTGGCCTGTACACTATGCTGAGGGAGTCGAAAGGGTATGCGGAGGACTCGATGGAGCTGAAGAAGGCACTCCGGGATATCTTGGGACTAGGAGAACAGAATGTCTCGAAGTATATGGCAGATTATAGATCTGGATATCAAGTCGGGAAGCTCAAGTCGTTCATTGGGCGTTCTGGGAAGGGCGTCTGCCAGTCTGCCTCGGAGTACTTGAAGATGATGGGGGCAGTGCGTAAAGCATTGCAGTAGCGATCACTTATGCCGTTGAACGTTGAACCATGGTGTAATATGTGAACATCATGATCACCAGTATTGTGATTATCACTGATTGATGGTGAGAGGCGTGTCACTTCTACGACCGTCAATTGCTCAAACCAAATCCGCAGGATCGTAGATCCATACTAACACTGCATTTAGATACACTTTAGAAAGACATGTGAACTGCAACATGATATAAATAAGTATCCAGGAAGGGAAGGGAGCCTGGAAGGGACCGGATCTGAGGAAGCTTGTGTCAGGTAATGTACATGATCACCATGGTCAGCGACCTTGGGATCTGTAATGCTCAGGCTCTGGGCTCAGCACTCTGAATCGGCAGTGACAGACGTATGGATAGTTGATGTGCAGTTTTGAACATCTGCTATCCCTACGTCTGAATCACTCAGCGTGGAATTGCAGGATACCCAGGGTCTGTGCAGCAATTTGATCAGGTTACATCGTGGATCAGCCTGAAGTGACTCACTGCTCTGAGTCAAGGTAGATTTCCATCAGCGCCGCGGGACACGAACGGGGACGAGGAATCACAACAGGGGGCCTTGGGATGGGACGGTGTTCGGGCTCGAACCTGAAAGACACAGTAGGCGGAGAGGAAGAGCAACGGGAAGTAAAATCAATGTCCATCAGGCTACGACGTCCCTCACTCGAAGTCTGTTCAGACGTCCCCAGGTAAGTAGTGCCTCGAGATGCAGCAAATACACGAACTATGACTTCACCCTTGAGCTTTCTGAGGGAACCACAAGTTCTTCCGATATATGACGAAGTCCCACTCAACAACTCGATATAATCCTTGCATAGGGTAGTTGCGTTGTATGCACGGGATCGTAAACTATCCGTCCGCAGCCTAAGTCTGTAGATGGGATTCTATTGTGTATGAAACCGCAAGACAGTTGGCACACGGAACTTACATTGTGAGCCGACGCTGAGTCCGTTGCACAAAAGCGAGTTCCGTCAAGAGACCTTCTTCGACTGCTTTCTTGAAGCACGTCTCCGTTTCTTCCAGCAGAGATTCCAATACTTTAATCTTGTTGCTGGGCAGATGAGATCGGAATATGTTGACAAAAAATGTAAGGAGGGAAATGGCTGCTACAATGAATCCGAAGACACTAGAGAAGAAGGAAAATGTAGCCATTATTCGCGAGTAGAAGTGTGTGTTGTGGGTTGTAAACGCCTGAGGGCCCAATGAGTCGGTGGACCATCACTACAGGACGAGCTTTTGTATGCGGGCTGAGAGTTCCTGTGCAGAACACGCCGCGAACTCGAGGCTGGAGCATGGACTCATGGAGGCTGGATTGCAAAGTGCCAGTGGGACCCACAATTTCAAGCGAGTGGCAACCGCTAAGTTGCGGTGACTCGTTTGAATCATGCCAAATGGGAACACAAGGAGTTTGATCATTGTGGCTGTGTTACTCTTTGGCGTTGAACCCATAACCTGAGCATGGATGCTCCTTGCGATTGCTTTCCTGATAAATTGGAAGACCAAGAATTATTTTGGAGAGAAAGATACTACTTCTTTAAGAACAAGGGTTACGTTCTTCGACCGCGTTACAATCCCAAATGGCAAGCATCCTGGAAATACGGAATGGACCCCTTCCCTGATCGTTACGAGGACAGTATTATTCAGTGGGTCGGTCATTTCTGCGCACACAATAGATTTCTTACTCACATATAGGCAAATCAGAAAGAGGCTCTTCTCGATGCCACACAAGAAGGAAAGGATGGAAAAGACGTGTTCATCAAACGGGTGGACTCCAGAACTCATCCCAATGAAGTAAAGATAGCCTCGCGTCTAGGATCGGTAGACAACCGCAAAGATAAAAGGAACCATTGTGTCCCTGTACTTGCCCTCTTTCCTGATGACCGGGATCCATGGTACCGATACATCGTTATGCCTGTTCTTCGTCCGTTCAATGAACCGAACTTCACCTCGCTCGGGGAAGTCCTCGATTTCGTGAATCAAACCCTGGAAGTTAGTGTAGTTCCCTTCTCGTGTCCGCTCACTAAATATGTTGCCTTTAGGGCCTTGTGTATATGCACGAACAAAATGTGGCACATCGGTGGGTAAATTTCTCATTCTGGTTGTGCCCCGATAACGAAGAGTGTAGTGATTGTGCTGCTGAAAACATTCTTATGGATGGTTCGAATCTCTATAAAGATGGGTGGCATCCCATGGACACCTGGCGAGCTCGTGATGGCGGCGATCTCCCTCCCAGCCGCAAGCGGTCCGAGGTCGAGATCACGTATTATTTTATAGATTTCGGGCTATCAACAGAGTTTTCTCCTGTGCAACGTGAACGGCTGGTTACCGGAGGACTGGGTCGAATACAAGCCCCAGAGCAGATTTCCGGGTTACCCTATGATCCGTTCAAATTGGACGTGTATTATCTTGGACATGTTTATCAAACGAAGATCGTGGACGTGCGTTTACTATTTCTTTGAACCCACTCTCGAAGCTCACTTGCCCCGACAGGAGTTCAAAGGGTTGGAAGTTTTGGGTGATCTGGCCCGATTGATGACGAAGCCAAATCCGAAGGATCGTCCTAGTGCTCACGAAGCACTCATTATTTGGAATAGTTTGCAATTAATTCCCTCGATACCTCCGCGATGGACGAGGCTTCGGCCCACACGGGAAGAAGGGTCTATCGAGCGCATCATGAACAATGCTTTGGACGTGGTGGGGTTGGTCCGGGGATCCATGGGACTCTAGATTGGACGTGCTGGCCCTTTGCATGTTCAACGACGACTCGACGTTAGCATCATGATACATCATCCGGTGAGCGTGTTTCGTCAGACTTCGTGCGAAAAACAGTCTGATGGAGGAAAGGGAAAAACGATGAAACTTGTAACATTTCATACATACTCGCCACATCCATTAGGTATCGACTGTGTCCTGCACGTCATAGCATACACATTAAGCACTTCACATTCGGATTCCCCATCCACCGCTATAGTATCCGTTTTGTGGTAGCTATCATTATTATTCTTGCCAGCTTCGCCTTCGCCTTTTCCCGCCGTTCCCAAAGATTGGCACCTCTGTTTCGTTGTTTCCTCTGAACTGTTCATTGTTCGTGCTTCCAGTACTGTGAGGGCCGCGCGCAAGAGATCAAGCTAACCCTCCCTTCTCCTATTCTGTGTATAACGGCCATGAATGTAAAGCAAGGTTGCGAGGAACCACGTTCGACTTATATCACTATGTTCGGGTTTTAGTAGACCCTAGTGCTTTGAAGGATAGGATCCCATGGTAAGACTAAACGTCGACACATTGGCTTATCCCAATTCTGTGGAGGTCAAGGAGAGTAGAAGGTGAGCCTGGTAGTAGGTCATCCCAAACATCCATAGAATTGCGCTAAACGAACTCTATGTGATCACTGCCGTCAGTTTCCATGGCATGAAGAGGTGAGGTATTTCTGTGAGGATCTAGTGCTCGCCGCGGAATTTTATGCGCAACCTCGCCATGGTTGATGTCTTGACCCAGATCGCGAAAGGAAGTGAGCTCCTGCGCAATTTTGCATCACTAGGCTGCTCATTCGCTGCTAGGCTTCCCACATCTTGTCTATTACTCGAGCTGATTGGGTGCGTCTAGGCGCATCAAACATACTCTCTTAACAACGGTGCAAGTGATGACATCATATTCACAGAAACCGTGGTGGAACTGCACGAACTGGTTGTGAAAGGTAGATGTGCAAGGATGTCGACGCCCCGCGCATGGGAAGTGCCTTTGGAGATGAGACTATGTACCGCATTTCACTACCGCACACTTAGGACAAGGTCAGTTGTTAACTTAAAATATATGTCTGTGAGTAACGAACTCAAATTATTGCGGTGACTTCACTCACGCTGTCATATCAGGCATGTCAATGAACACACACATCGGCGGACAGGTTTACCTCCGCGGCCGCCAGATAACATGGACCCTTCGTATGGGATCTCTTCACATAAGAATTACGAGCACCTAGAATCGTATAAAATCGCATCTTCAAGTCGCAACTTTGGTTAGTTTTGTTGGCCCGTCACACGATGCGTCTCAACACTCGTGCACTCCTCCCCCCACTCTTCCTTATAAGTGGCGTTCTTTCCCAACAAACTGCCAAGGCTACCAGTGGGAAACCTGACGTCACTTACCCTGCTGACGATGCGTTCGTCTTCTGCAGCGCCCAAGACTGCACGGGCACTTGCGAGGTCGTTAATACCAACGATGTCCCTCCAAAAGCCGGGCATGACGCTCCAAACGACATGGGCTTCCAGTCCATTTACTGGTACGATCCCGGCGACTACAGCTAGTTGCTGTACACGTGCGTCGACTATGAAAACTGCGCTTCCGAAGCGAGCATCGGGAAAAACACCTGCTACAATCTGTACGACAACGGTGTCGCGACGGACTTTTACGAGTATTGGTACGTGGTCGACGTGACCGCTTGATGTGCACCAGAAGAGAGACGGGTATGGTTATCTCTTCATCTGGCTTCGTAACGTCGGACTTACCTGCATGCAGGCCTGGAAGTGCGGTTCTAGAAGAGAAAAGAAGAAAGGTTGCACTGTGGGCGAGATTCATGACTGCTTTCATCCACCGTGTCGATGATTTAGATGTTTCAGCTTGGGGGAAAATCTAATCGAATTGCCGATGTACAACAGCACACAATCATGTCCCATGACTATTGTGCTATTGAATAGCTGGAAAAAAATGAGGCTCGCAGTGAATGGTTGTCTTCGATCAATCTTCTTTTTGTTTTTCGGGATCCTGAGTACTAGTACTAGTAAGTAGGCTACTAGCAGGCATCTCACTGGCTGGCAGGTGTTGAGCCCAAGTCGACATGTGATCATTTGCTCCGAATATTCCGGTCCGATTCAAGTCAATCCTCAGTGTGCCTAAGGGGGCGAACAAAAGTTGCGAGGAACCATGTTTGACATTCAGGTGGGCTCTAGTAAATGCTTGTGTTTTGAAGTTCCAATTCCAATTCCCCTCAAGGTTCGCATGGTAAGAGAAAAAACTCGACAGTGAGGGAAAACTAGAATATGGCATTATTTATTATCCCAGTTCTATGGAGAGGGCCCTACATCAAAGAGGGTAGAAGATTTGTGGGTTCATTTATATTCACACCAACTACGATTGCATTCTGTCCCAGCCTGCCACTGGTGAGGTTTGAGGTGAGTTTGCTTAGTACAAGCCAAACTTGAATATGAGAGGTAACATATTAATAAGTTATGTTAATCGGGAATATTTACATGCTGTGCCTGGACCCAAGTTGATAATCATATCACCATTGAGTGACCATCCAGTGATTTCCAGAACTCCACCGTCGAGTACATTTTCTCATGACACTGCATAGGCCCTCCAGCCCAAAGGGGACTTGAACTCAGCAAGTAGTAAGGTGTTTCTGGGAGCCATGGGTCATCCTAAACATCGATAAGGTTGCGGTAACCGACCTGTTTATGAAAAGGAGACCACCGCCGCCAGTTTTCGCGGCATAAAGAACAGATTAGATATTCTTTGAGGATCTACCAATGCATGGTTGCTCACCCTGTCGCCACAGAATATTATCCAAAACTCCACCATGATTGATGCAGATGTCTTGACCGAGAAACGGATCGAACCCCTGCGTAGTTTTGCATTACTTTGGTAACTCTCATATGTGTCATATCCCTTCCAGGATCCTTGTATGCTACTAGCTTCCCTCATCTTGACTGATTGTGCGCGTCTCGCTCTCGGAGGCCAGACGTGCACTGTCGTTGAATAAATTATCAAACAAGTCACCCGGGCCTGCATCACAGGCAAAGCTCCGAACCGTGCGTCATTTTGTGTCGAGACTCGAATAGAGTGAAATGCGTAAACCTAAATCGCATTAGCTTACTGTAACAGAGAGGCAGAACTTAGAGGGTACCGTATACTGTAACAATGAATTAGGGTGGCAGAATCATCGGATGATTTCAGCCTCGAGCTTCCGGCCGGAGATCCACTTAGACTATGCCATATTCGGTATCATTGTCACGGCGTCGGCAAAACTTGAAGCTTGAACGTCAACCTCTGCTCTGCGACTTTTACTACCGCTGTTTCACGCAGCATCTGAACCTGTAAGTCATCAAGTAATAATTGTCATTCGAACACTGATTCCACTCCAAGCGTCGCGCTCCAGTTTCTGGTTGGTAGATTCCCCTAGCGGCGGCAAGAACATCCATTGTCAACCAACGTTCAACTTCGTCTATGCCATGGAGACCATGGCACTCAGAGCCCACGTCGAAGAAGAAATCACTAGGCACAAGTTGGCATTATCTAACCTCTATACCCAAATAAATTCATTTTCCTTCATTTTTCGCCTCCCAACCGAGATCCTGGCAACCATATTTATCCTTTGCGCTCGTGACTATCACACAAAGGACTACATTCTCTCTCAGCCTACTTGGTTGAACCTTTCGTACGTTTGCCGTCATTGGCGCGAGGTCGCTCTGAACTGCCCGACCCTTTGGGCCTACGTTTCCACGATGCCCCACCGCTGGACAGAAGAGTTCCTGGACAGATCGAAGAAGGCATTGTTGAAGATACGCGTCAAGCTCCCATATGCAAATCATGTCTCCCGGTGGTTGAACTCTGTGGAGAAAGTGATGCACCACGTAGAACGCATCCAGGAGCTCAGTTTGGACCTTCCCGACACCCATAGTGATAAGCTTCTTCTCAAGCTTTCCTCGCGTGCTCCTCGCCTGCAAAACCTGAAAATCTCGTTGCGGAACTATCCTTCTGAATCGTCCGTCTTACTTTTTGAAGGAGACACTCCAGCCCTCCGTGCTCTCGAGCTCTCGAGCTGTCCGGTTCAGCTGTGTTCGTCCAAGATGAGCGGTTTAACAACCCTCAGTCTGTGTCGTATGCCCTTTCCGCTTAGACACAATATGGAGGAACTCCTCGCCGCGCTGAGTTGTATGCAAGACCTCGCACAACTATATCTTGATCATGCCCTTACCAACGCTGCCGGTTTTGTGTCTAGCGCGGTGTCCAATACCTTGCAGAAAATCAATTTACCCCATCTTTCTCGCCTTTTGATCGCCGCTCCGCTTTCGACCGTTGTCGCATTCCTGTCTTGCGTAAATTTCCCACGGAATGCACAAGTCAGGCTACAATGCCACACTGAAGATGGCTACTCCCTTGACGATTACTCCCTACTCTCTTCGATTCTTGGACAAAGATTCAGCATGGCTGAATATCAGGAACCATCCCCCCAGGAAATTCGCTCATTGGTCATTGATTGCACTATGCAGAGTCCAAGACTCACTTTCAGCGCATCGGAACGTCATTGTTGCGTTTCCAGTGAATGCATGGAATGGGGTTGCAATCTTCCTCTCCAGATCGCCTTGGGCGAATTAGAAATCGATAGGGATCGCATAATGAACGAGATTTGCTGCTCCGTGCCCTTGATACACCTTCAGAGTGTTCATGTCTCCAAGCCTCCAACCTCGTCAGACTTCTGGATGCGTACTTTTGGACATCTTCAAGATCTACGCTACATCAAACTGAGTCAAGGTGACATGCCAGAACTGGCTTCCTTACTCTACGATTACGGGGACACGGAGAACCAGGGTGGACACGCTCTAAATCAGATATTTGCACCGGCATTGGAGGAGCTGGAGCTGGAGGACATCATGTTTGCGGTAGACCCACCAGAATGGACGAATACGCTGGGTACCGATTTACTATCTCTTCAGGACGCTATCTCCACCCGCGAACCAGCTCGACTCATCATGACTCGTTGTTTTGCAGACGAAGACGATACAGAGGACTCCGAGTCGGATGAGCCTGGGTCTTATCGTGATGACTTTTACTATGGCTGAGCTACCTCACGTTGGAGTAATACATTTACTTGTGGATCTGATCTTTCTGGTTCGTATGTTGATGAATTTCAGGGACGCTCATATTTCTCAGACAACGCTACTAAGTACAACATACTAGGTATGATCGTGGAAGATCGTCCGCCGAGTTGGGTACACTTAAAAATGAATCAAAAATAATAGCTACAACGTTAACTGGTGTCCAGAGAAGAACGATGCCGAAAAGTAATCAACGATCACAACGAATCGACCCGGAGATAGTCCCTGTAGCCATTATGTGTCGCCCGCGCGTCCTCGTAGAGCAGGTTCAACAGATCCTGCTCCTCTTGCGTAAATTCTTCCCGATCCCTGAATTTGCTTTCGGATAAGAAGGATTGGTCTCTGGGGTGACGCAGCTGCTCCAAAATCGCCGCCTTCCACTGCCGCCACATTTTGGTATCGTTGGGGAGGAATTCATTCAGAAACCCCGTCTGGTCTTGGGGCCGGCATAAACGTCACTGCAGCAGTGCGCGTGCCCAACGTGTACTTTGTCAACGTCGGTTCTCGAGTACCCTTTCGAATACGAGTTTCCGATGGATCTTCTCCCTGTTCAGCGAGGAAAGTTAAGCGTTGTACAGCGCGGACACACTAAGCGAGGTGAGGAACCTGACTTGGCCAAACAACGACGCTCTGGGAATGAGGAACTGGGTGATACATTAGATGAAGAAGAGGACGGAGCATGACCGGATGAGGGCCGCGCTCGAAGGGAGAAGCCGCCGCGCGTCGTGGAGTTGACGGCGCCTTGCGCCGCCTTCTGTTCCTCTCAACAGCACGATACCCATGCTTGAACGAAGGGTTCCGTCACCAACCGGCGACCCTTTGGCAGGCTGAGGATGGATGAACACGAAGTCTGCTGAGCCGAGAACGAGGCATGATAAACCGCTTGCAACGATGCCGACGAGCCCCAAGACGCGGGTGGACTCGACGATCATGTTCAAGCGGTGTCTGTATGTAGAAAGAGAAAGGGCAACATGGGAAACACTGGTCGTCAGCAAACCACGTGCCGAGAGAGAGAAACACATACGCCATCGCCGAAATCGTCACCTCATCGAACAGAGGTCCCCGGATGATCTCTTGCGATCCGTGTCCAAGTCGACAGCCGAGGTTGCAGTGTCAATCGCGTAAGTATTCAGTCATCACACACGTCGTTGACGGGCATGCAAACGTACCTTCGTCGAGAACAAGCACCTTGGATTATCACGACGCACGGCCGTCAGCGGCGCGCTCTCACAGTCAAATGCTAAATAGCGCTAACCTTTCTCAATAAGACCCTCGCAAAGCACAGCAGCTGACTTTGTCCAGCGGACAACGATGATCCGGCTTCTTGAACCGGTGCATCAAGGCCCTCTGGAAGGCTCTCCACATACAACTTCAAATGAGCCTAACAACACGATAGTATTGACGCAAGGGCTCGTCAGAGGAAACAACAGACAAGCATGGGGGTAGATACATGCATGTTTGAGTGCGGTCTGGACTCTGAGGGACGATGGAGATCACTGATTGCACTGTCAAGAGCGACAGATCAGTGTCGTGTTCTGAAGCACTGCCGTGTGGACGTACAATTATGTAGCCCGATCGTGCTAATGTCCACCCCGTCGATAAAGATCTTTCCCGACGCTGCTTCTATGGTGCGGAACAGCGAAAGAAGTAGCTGTCACACGAATCAGAGGTGGAAAGCACAAACAAGGAAGCGGAATCACCGACGACTTTCCAGCGCCTGACCTTCCAACGATACCAATCTTTTCCTTTTGGTTTCTAATTAAAGGAACATCAGAACATGGGTCAAATAAACCAGGTAGATATACACACACGATGGTCAACGAAATATCCTTCGCCACTAAATCTAGCTCGGGTCGGTATCTAATATGCTGCAGACAACATCAGTATCTCCGCCCAAACACACTGACAAGGTTTGACCCACCATACGTAGAAGTCTCCGCAAATGGTGCACAGCACATGGAAAGTGCCAATGCTATTAATTTTAATATAGTGATGGGGACGCTGGCGAAGAGAATGCACTGCTGCATACGGAGTGCATCTCTGAGGCAGGCGCTGGACCGAGATCAGCTATGTACAACGTCTCTTCATTGCGCAAAGCGTCTGAGCCACTGACTCGGAACTTGAAGTTGTGATGGATTTGCAATGGTCAATGCCACTGGCACACAACTTAGTAAGCTCTGTGACGGCGTACAGCGTGAGTCGTTTTTTGCCTTTCACCTTGCTGAGCAGTCCGGCTGTACCGAGCCTCAGCTGTAAGTCATCTAGCAGTCACTGCCATTCGAACGCTGAACACTTCATGGTTAGTGGATCTCAGTGGAAGCGCGAACAACCTTCATCTGTACTTACCAACATACGACATGGCAACCGAAGCACAAGCCTGTATCGATGAAGAGATCAGTAAACACGTGACGTCATTATACAAACTGCGTACTCGAGGGAATGCCTTTTCTCCCGTTTCTCACCTTCCGGTCGAGACACTTGCAACCATATTTATCCAGGCAAGACTTGAGACATCTATACCTCGAAAATGCCCTTGCTAGCGTCGCCGGTCTTCCCTCTAGTGGCGTGTTCAATAACTCCCAGAGGATCAATGTACCCCGTCTTTCTCGCCTTTTGATCGCTGCTCCACTTTTGACAGCTATCGCATTCCTGTCGCGCCTAAACATCCCCTTGAATACAGAAGTCAAGCTAGAAGGCCATTATGACAGTAATTCCTCCGCTGATGATCGCACCCGCATGCTACATATCTTCAGTTCTTCCACAAAGGTTCAGCATGTCCCAAGATCAAGCATTGTTCACCCCCATAATTCTTTCATTGGTCATTGAAGCAGTTGAATTGGGAGACATAAAGTTCACATTCAGCGGATCGGAACGTGATTGCGAGACTTTCTATTTCATAACACACCAAGAGTGGGGTTGCAACATCTCTCTCAAGATCATTGTTGATTCGAGCCTATCGATTACGGACTATGGGGATGATATCATTAGTGACATTTGTTGCTCCATACCCTTGACGCATGTTCAGTGTGTTCATGTCCTTGGTCCCCCACCCTCACCGGCCTTTTGGAGGAAAATATTGGGACATCTTCCAGATCTACAGTACCTCAAACTGAGTGATGGCAACAAGCCAGATCTCCTTCTGCACACTCTCTCACAGATATCACTCTTGATGAAGGTGTGGAGAATCAGAGTGTGCATACCCCAAGGGATCAGGCTCGAGACCACATATTGGTGCCAAGGTTGGAGGAATTGGAGCTCTATCAGATCACATTTTCGCTGGGTGTCCATTGCAATACGTCCAGCCTTGCTATCGCTCGACGCTGTCTGTTTAGCGCCCTCTCTACCCGAAACACGCCTTCAGGTCGACTCATCATGACTCAATGTAATAGACATGGATTCCAAGAGAACTTGAAGGAAGTGGTTTGGCCGTAGTTTGGCCTTGTGGTCAGTGTGAGTGACTTGGATTCCCTTCTGATTTTGACTGAGGACTCTTCGAGCAACGTATTTGGTGTAAACAAGGTGTAAACCTGCATTTGTGCATCGTCGTCGAATCCAAACCGAGTGTGTGTTATACATTGCGACCCATCGAGGCTGAAGTAAACGTGAGATGGAGATCTAATAGCTTGAATACACGAAGACCGTCAGTCCGGTCGGGTATATTTGGAGGTAAATCAAACCTAATACTTGGCTAATTCCTGGTCGAACCAGGCCGCGGATAAAAAATTACAGATAACCATAGCGAATGGTCGCTGTAACCACTGTATACCTCCCGGGCGTCCTCAAAGAACAAGTACAAGTGCAGATGCTGCTCACGTTGCGCAAATCCGACCAGATCCCAGAGTTTGCTTTCGGATGAGAGCGATTGGTTGCCGGGGTGACGCAGCTGCTCCAAAGTCGTCGCCTTCCGCGTCCTCCGCACCTTGGTATCGCTAGAGCACAGCAACAACGACGCTTGCGGGATAAGGAGGAAGGTGGTAAAGAGCGCCACCGCATGAAACCGTTACCTGAGAAATAATGGGAGAACCTACTGCGTGTCACAAAGTTTATGGTGCCTTCTGTTCCTCTCAACTGCACGGCAACTGTCCGTTTCAAATAGTGGTTGGGGCTTGTACGGACGCTCTGAAGAAGGACATTTGGGAAAGATTCCCATGGAAGGACGCTGATTTCGCGAACGAGCTCAATCACTTGGCTATCTGGAATGTACCAAGCCATGGGAACACGTTATCTCTTGATGGGGAAGAAGATTTCCCATAACTCCTGTCAGTCGTCCCTTGCAGGGAAGCTGGAGCCGAAAATATACGGGCGGTCATCGTTACCAATCAATCAGTGACCAACGATAGCTAACGCTTCCTCAACCCGCATCCATGTCCTCGTGGCTGTTCTTCAGGAACAAGTAGATCATCATGACTCTTACTGATCATTATGATAGGCCTCTAAGCTCAGCGCCATAGTAAACTTTCGGTTGAGATTTCACCATTACGTTCTTGCTTGCAGCGCCCGTGTGAGAATGATCCAAGCTAGAAGTTTCAGAACTCGATGTTTAATAGGATGCTCGGAAGTATGCTGTGTAGGATATCGTCACATCCCTCATATCAGCGAACTTCGATAGACAAGACCCGATTCTAGGAATCCAACAATGTCATACGGAGATTGAAGCCCGGAGTCGGACTACCAGTAGCTTCTAGGAACGAGTGGACAGATGGACAAGAGAACATGCATATGCATACGCACCTTGGATTCGTGGAAGTCCCCTCAGCATGTCTACCACCCGGCGCAATCAATGGCTGATCGTTAATCAATGTTCCATCTCTAGGAAACAAGCCAATATGAATCATAGCGATTTCCGAGAAGATCGCGATGAAGATAAGAGGAATCATGGATAAATGACATGAGAAAACGATGCTATAGATAACTTACCATGTAACGCCCATTATCCCAATCTCCATTGAGGCAAATGCAAGTAATTCATGAACTCCCAGTCAGGCCAGTGAATTTCTGTTCAGTAAATGTGTTGCGTCGTAGATATCAGACCAGACTGTGTTACAGCCAATTGGCAACTGGAAGGTTTTGTCGTTCGGAGACCCATGTATGCCTCATGGTCGTTCAACGAACGCAGAGGCACCCTTGGTCGATTGGCAGTGAAGCGCACCCGTTCCGATTTGGCACTGGGCGGTGGACTGTGGGGGACACGAGCGATCTAAATGGGATGATTGACATTATCTGCTTGCAGGCCTGTCAGATGCAATTCTGCGAGTGGTTGGCTGTGGTTGGTGGCCGAG
The DNA here is from genome assembly GCA_015039435.1 of Imleria badia. Lineage (NCBI taxonomy): Eukaryota > Fungi > Basidiomycota > Agaricomycetes > Boletales > Boletaceae > Imleria > Imleria badia. The sequence continues at coordinate 146,163 of MU130788.1, forward strand.
TATCACGTGCGATTTGTTCGCATCCGACGTGACTCGGAGGAGTGGGTCACTGACACCGCCCTGGAGCTTTTTTTGGATTCTTTCGCTTCGGAACCTAATATTCCAGCACGAACGTGCATTCATATACAGCTCTGCACTATGTGTTACTTCAAGTTGTTCCACGTTCTCCTTTACGCCGGGTGGTCTGACTGCCATGAACCGCCGTAACGCTGAACTGCCTGTTTTCCTTCAAGGTGATAAAACCGGTCATTTGCCACATGATACCTCTCAATATGAACATCTCCGACGGCGCTTGTTGCACAGAGTTACCTTGCTCGCGTTCGCTATCGTGTTCGTCGCGACGTACTACTTCCACTATGGACGCTGGCACTGGTGCTCGAGCTCACCACCCAAGGTCGTGACCGCCGACATTGGTTTGCCCAAGGAAGTGCAACAAGCCTGGGCTGCTCACTCTCCGTACTTCTCGGCTGCCGAGTATACAGCACCTCCTGAGCGCTGCGAGGTTGTTCAGGTATTCACACTTCCTTTCCGACTCATTTTCACATCTCACACATTCATTAATCTAGGTCAACTTGGTAGGTAAATGGCAGCGTGACACAGGTTCATTGTGACAGTGTAGCAGCTCCAGAGACACGGCACGAGATTCCCCACCGCAAAGAATTCGAAGAAAATCAAAACACCTCTGCAGAAACTTAAGAATGCCGGGTCCTACTCCGGAAAGAAGTACCAGTTTTTGAAAGAATTCGAATGGGATTTGGGTGTGGACGCCTTGCTTCCCCTTGGCGTGAAAGAGTGAGAGAGCTTCATTTTCACTTTGCCCGCCTGATCGATGTCTTCCAGGGCTTTCGATTCTGGCTCCGAACACTACCTGCGGTACAAGCACTTGGTCAAGGACGACCTGTTGCCATTCGTAAGAGCATCAGACAGTGAACGCATTGTACATTCCGCTGTGAACTGGACACAAGGTACGCATTACGTCTGTTTCCTGACCGCACACTGGTCTGACTTGTCATATCAAGGCTTCTCTACTGCCAGTGGGCATGTTTACTCGCCGAGTGTATCAGTCATCATTCCGGAGGAAAAGAGTGTGAGTACTTGCGTTGCCATGAACGTGGTGATCGGTGCTCACTCTCATTATCGAAGGCGAACAACACATTGGACGATTTCATGTGCCCCAACGCAAAAACCAACAAGAAACCGGGAAGAGCCTGGCGCGACAGGTTCACCCCGCCGATTGTGGAGAGAATCAACAAGGCTATACCAGGCGCTGACCTTGACAATAACGATGTCGCGGAACTCATGCCTTTGTGTGCCTTTGAGACCCTCTTCCACGAATCCCCCAGTCCGTTTTGCGACTTGTTCACTGCAGCGGAATGGCAAGCACGCGAGTACTATGACGATTTACTCAAATATTACAAGACTGGGTATGCCAACTGCTGTTTGGAGCTGACGGCTAGCTGAATCTCCATTAGGCACGGTAACTCGCTGGGTCCTGTTCAGGGTGTTGGATACGTCAACGAGTTACTGGCTAGGTTGACAGGCCAGCCCGTCCAAGACAGCACGCAAACGAACCAAACGCTTGATGCATCCCCAGTTACCTTCCCCCTCGATCGTAATTTCTATGCCGATTTCTCGCACGACAACCAGATAGTCGCCATCTATTCTGCCATTGGACTCTTCCGTCCCGCCGAGCCTCCAATCACGGACAGACTGGATCTGGCGCGCACATTCCGGATTTCGAGGTTGACGCCCTTTTCTGGACGGATGATCGTGGAGAAGCTGCTGTGCGACGAGAGTGGGGAGTACGTCAGGATACTGGTCAACGACGCAGTGCAACCGCTCGCGTTTTGTGGTGCGAACGAGGATGGGTTGTGTACGTTGAGCGCGTTCGTGGAGAGCCAGGCGTATGCTCGGAGTAATGGCAACGGTGACTGGGAGAGGTGTTTTTCTTGACGGTAATCGTGTTCGATTCCCCATAGTAACTTACGTACGGTAAGTGTATAATTTGGCCGCGAGCGAACAGTCACCCCACATGGCGTACGGTGTTGATGTCTCCAGCCTCTATGAAGTGTGTGAAATAAACTTTCTACTTCACTTATTTTGTCAAGGTTGTGGACTACAGATTTTGAAATCTAGCACATACAGTGATGAGTCGAGTGCTACGTTACTGTATCGGGCATGCTTTTAAGATCTTGTTGGCTGAAGAGTTGCGGGATAAATGTAATGGGTTATATTCTCGACTGAAAATTAGCGGTCCGTGGGTTCAACAGCTACATATATGATAGTCCATTTGACAACGTAGTACGAAAACGCGTGTAAAGTACCGAAACTACCGTCCATATCGCTTCCAATGTCTCAATGCATGAATAGCTACGCTGCTATCGAATCAATGTACGCTCAAGAAATCGTTATAGACGCGTTGCGGTACTCGAGGAACGGATACGGTGCCGCCTAGTACAACGGCCCTTGTGCTTCAGCATGCGAACGGACACCAATAGGAAAATGACATACCCCAAGCAAGCAGAGATGCGTCAAGGTGAAGACGGCAGGTCCAGCACTCATGTACTGCGGAACTTGCAACGAAAAGTTCTGGTAGAACCCGACTGGGGCATGTGGAGCGGGCGTCCAGGGACCCGCGTAAAGTACGTCGCCGAGCTGGTTGGCCGGCTGGGGGCAGACTCCCCCGTTACAGTTGATCATCGCGAGGGCAATGCCGACTTGGATGCAGGATGCCA
>MU130789.1:6558-22936 GCA_015039435.1 Imleria badia
GTTTTGGCCTAGAAAATACATCCCAGGCGTGTACCAAATTGAAGGAGTTTGACTGTCCTCAACTGTAGAACCTCACTGTACTGCTCATAGACAAGCTGAGGAACCTCAGCCCAGGTGCTCATACTGGTGACCTTTTGAAGCGGTCAACTCCCGCTGCGCCTAGGTTCATTGTCTACAATGACGTTTGGGTCTCCCCCCTGCTGTCTCTCCATGAACTCAAGGTGAACTGTGTGACGAAACGCAAGGTCACAGCTGCGTGCAGATTGCTCTGGGAGGTCAAACAAAACTAATGTGTTGTGCATGAACACACAGATGACAGGGCCGACGAGGAGGTTGCAGGAATGTGTCAATTCATGTAGGTTGTTGAGGGGAGAGTGCTGGAACTCAAGGTCTTACACACCCGGACCATCCAGGATGAAGGAATGACGCCTTGGCTTTCCTCGATGCCATCAATTGTGGAGGTGAGCATTCAAGTTGTAATGTTGACGATCATGATCACTTTTCCTGAACAGGGCTCCTCCTGGGTGAGGACATTAGTCACTGTCCAGAACGACCAGTAATGTGAACAACTTACCAGCACTACTACACCACTGGTAAAGGTCACCACTGGATAAGAATAAGGGACCCCTTCCCATGCACATACGTTGTATGGCTCAAAGTGTTCTCAGTCGGCTGTGGCAAGACTGCTTGATCGCGAAATGGAGGTGATCACAACGCTATTTGTGTCCCCACCTCCCAAGATGTCTGAGAGTTGCCTTAAAACATTCATGGAGTTCCTCAAACGAATCTGGATCTCGTAGCACAGACTTCGTATAGCAAAGCAGCAAGTTCGAAAAAATCGGGCATACAGTAAGTACAGGCGCTCGGCAGTGTGCCAGTGATTGAACTCATGCGCAAATAGATCTTGGATGATCAATTGATCAATCATAACACTGTCCAGCAACAACCTTAGACGACAGACGCGACTGGTTCAATTATTAGTACTAGTACATTTCACATCATCCTTGTCAGACTCGGCATAGTCTACTGCTACAGCTCAATGATGACTCGAGGAACTGCTGTGCACTACTCATTTCTCAACTGCGGGTGCAAACTTCCAATAGTCTGTTGGATTCCACGGTTGCAGTGGAATGACAGACTTCTGCACATCTGGTTTTTCAAGACTCCAGAGGCACTCTTTGCCCTCATCCCAGAGTCTGAAAACCAATTAAATCATTCAATGTGTGATAGTAGGGCAGCGAGAAAAAATACGAACAAGTATTGCCCCTGAACGTTCGAGATATTGCGTCTGTACTATTTCCAGGCTCGATCAGGTTTTCCACGGGGTCGGTCTGGAAGTGCTCGGAGATTTCTGCTGCGGGGAGCCGGAATTGCCTGCCACACGGTACCGTGACCGGGGAATCCGCCGGAAACCATTGTTTCCCTCTTACCCCTGCAATATACCCTCTTGGGGTTTTGCGGCCACAGAAGTTGTGGTGTGTTCTATGTTCTATTCATTTTCCTTTTTACATGCCACTGTCTGAAACGAGCAAGCCACTGCGATGAACACTACCATCGGATAGCGGTTATTGTAGTTAAACCACGTAGCATCTCCGTCATCCCTAACGATTATACTCACCGCTCACGGCGTGTTGCTCTTCGACATGCACCAGATCTCGATCCTTACCGAAATAGCGATTAGCAAAGTTTTTCCATTCAGTTCATTAGGAGAAGCCAGACCGCGAGAAAGTTGGAGTAGGTCGACGCCCATTACTATGATCCAAAACCAGTTGGTGTTCCTTCCGTCAGCTCCTATTCGCTTCAATGCATTCCATTACTTACGGAAAGTTTAAATTGGTTTCTCCTCATTGGGGGTTGTACTGATATAGAACCGTTCAGGTTCGGCGGTGAACCGTTCGTCTGAAAGTGGAGGAAAGGAAGTCCGGAGATGAAACGTGTGAAAACCCGGTGTGAGAGACTTGATGCCATCAAGCCGAACAAGGACTCTTGGATATACGTAGGAGGACCTGGAGAACTTGTCAGTTGAGCGATCATAGCCATTCGCTTCCGCATGGGACTGCATGTCGTTACTTGGTCGATTTTCCCCCGTCAACTGTCATTCATCAAGACAAAAGGGTTGCTTCGTGTGTTGGAATCGCGGCAGGTTGATATCTCTGGCCAAAGTAGCTTACACCTGCCACGGTTGGTGAATCAGTGCGTGCCACGGCCACGAGCAAGCGGCCATCGCCAACGATAATTCGGGTGGAGTGTGAGAGCCGAAAAGAAGCCGAGGGAAGGAATTTGCCGAGTGGAGCAAAGAAAACCTAGTAGCACGCCATTCTACGCCGTTCCAGCACACCTTCTAAGTTCTAGTTCGGAACCTTCCTAGCCGCTGTGCGTGGCGGCGACCTGATCTCTCCAACGCACACATCCAACGTGTCTTAACTCCCCTTGGGGGTTCGCAGTTTCGCAGATAGAGTGACAGGAACCCTTGACAAACTGTCCCATACAGTTTCAACACTTAGGCTCGTTGTCTTTTCTGTCTTGGATAATGAGCCGTGGTTCAAGAAAAATGTTACAAGGAATATAAGGTACGGTGCTATTAGCGAACTGGGTGGCCGCACGTTCGTGCACCGCCTACCTAGATCAACCAATCCGCATTGTTTTGTCCATGGCCAGGGAAGAGCTGAATCTACTATTATAGTATGATAAATGAGTGTCAGAGGTATCCGTACAGCCATGTGTGGCAAAACCACTTCCGACCGTGACAGAGAAACACTGTGGAATTTGATAGGTCATGCCAGCCATTTCAGGGCGTGCAGGGACTCGGCGATTGTACTAGCCTTCGATTCGCAAGGCGTTTTCCGTGTCTTTAATGCGCATATGGAAGCAGCGCCCCAGGACTCAATGCTAGCACCAATCTTGTTCCGTAAGTTGCTAAAGTTTCTCCACCATGCCTCCACCGCTGAGCGATACTTCAAGTTAGGTGCCTTACCATACAGGATGCCTGGAATGACGAACCCGCTTGAAATGGTAGGCGTCCCGGGAACCACACCAGTCTACACACCGTGTGCGTCCTGCGATGTTGTTTCGGTCTGGACCATTTCATAAGTGTATAGGATGTACGCGCTGCGTGCCGCCCCCTGTGCCTGTAAATGTGATTTGGGGCGCTGATCAAATCTAGAAACGCTCGGCCTCAGAGACGGCAATTTTGAAGAAGCGAAGACGCGAGCCAGCTTGAACCTTTCCCGTCTATTCATCTCCGGCGCTAGGGAACAGAATTTGGCTGGTGATACTTTGAACCCCGATATTAACCCGCCGCGACTCATCAGGGCACCTTCCTTTCTTGACGCCGGACGGACTAAGTAACGACATACAATCATCACCCAATGACTATGATCGCTCAGCTGACTGTTTGGCTTACATACTGCATATCTCTCGTGGCAGGCTCTCACACGTTTTTTCCGGTGCCCCATTCATTGCACCCAATGAGGGTAAAGCCATTCGAACTTTCGGTAAGTGATCGAACGCAATAGGGGCTGAGTCACTGAGGGAACACCAACTGGTTTTGGAACATTGTAATGCCGACCGATTCCAACTTCCTCGCGACCTGGCTTCTTCTCCCAACGAAGAATGGAAAAACTTTGTTAATCGCTACTTCGGTGACGATCGAGATCCTGGAACAGTCCGTCTCCCAAAGGACGCTACCTTTCATTCTAATGTATAGTCTAAGAGGGTGGTTGAGAATTATTCTGGATTAAGATGCACGTCGAAGAGCAAACACGCCGTGAGTACAATTGTCAGGGATAGAAATTCTCGTGATTCAACTACAGCCACCTAAAGCGGAGAGTCGTATGGTGTACATTTTCCGACGGGCTATCGTGCGAGCAGAGCACAAGACTTTCGTAAGCCTTCCAACTATATCATCGGCGGTGTTCGTGACTTGCTCGTTTCAGACAGTGGGATGTAAAAAGAAAAATGAATGGGATACGCCCCAACCTTTATGGCCGCAAAGCCCCAAGAGGATATACTGGTGGGGGAAAGGCAGAATATAAAAAGCTGCTCGTCGTCCTCTACACCTCCAACACCTTTTTCTCTTCATCCATTCGTCTACCAGAAAGAAACAATGGTCGGATTACCCCCTGGAAGGTACTTCATAGTCAACGACGTTCAAACCCCTCAGGGGGTCAGCCTCTCTGCCCAGTATCATGGGCCACGCGTCCCATTGACGGTTGAGAAGAAACTCGTCATACCTGCCCAAGTGGTCAGTCCAACTTTCACTTAGGACACTTGTCATGAGCTTGAAGATGCTTCCTGCAGTGGATCGTAAAAGGCTTAGCCGGCGGACCGCAGCACATTTCCCCAGAGACCGACCAGGCCCTCCAGAACGCACCCGTCGAGGACCTGATCGCGCCCGAAAATGATCAGTATACTTGGAACATCTCGCTCGTTCAAGGGCTGTGCATGTTCGTATTGTTTTCTCGCCGTCTCACTATCCCGTTTGAATGGTTTAATTGGCTTCCAGAATTCAGGATTCCGATAAGTCGCAATACTGGACAATCAAGACGCCAGAAGCGAAAGCGTCTATAGTTCTCACTACGGACCCTGGTGAACCTACAGTCTATTGGAAGTTTGAGGCAGCCCCTGCCAAGGTCTGAGAATGAGTGGCGGACTGTGCCGAGTCATCATTGAGCTGGAGTAGTGTACGATATTTACCGAGTGCCGAGTCTGACAGAGATGTTGTGGAACGTGGAGAATTGAACCAGTCTGCTACAGTGTTACGATCCATGTGTACCATCTGCACTGAAACGTGTTGAAGTCCGTACAACAAAGTGCCGCCGCTTCGCCTTCACCCAGTTCAGTTCACGGCAACAAAATTATAGATCCATCGCTAAGTATCCATCAAGGAGCACTAGAATCAAACACGGCGTCCGAAGATGAATGCTACTCATGGCCCATCTTGACATGCCTTGACTCAGTCATCAACCGAGTCCAAGAATCGTACCATTAAATAAAAACCGATCCGCCAGTGGATGGTCCAATGTCCCAATCCACGAGCCTACCCACTCAAGTCTCGTGAATGGACACCATCCCATTCGAAACCCTCCCCTATCTCATCGCATTCTTTCCACCCACCTCACCCATCGCCGCACACGGTGTTAACTCCCGATAGCGCTCCCCAGCACAGACAGCTTGCCTCCACCAAGCCCGCAAAACCCCGCTCGACGTCTACCTCGCCGACATCGTCCATCACAATTTCCCGAGTCTCCGAGTCGTGGCGGCACTGCAGTCCCACTGGCACGTCAGCGAATTCGTCAGCGAGGCATACATTGCAGACCTGACGTCCCGTGGATGTGTCCTCCCAGACGTATTCGAGCTGTGGGTGCTCGCGTGGCCGGGACGCACACTGCCAAAGCCCCGGCGCCTGGGGAACCACGGCTTCGCACAGGCAGTAGACCATGCGAGCTACTGGGGAGACTTGTTGAGCCAGCGCATCAGCGAAACCACCGATCCTACACCTGCCGTTGATACCATTCCAGTGCCCAAGAAGGAAGCAACGAGCGTTGGGAATGTGACATGCCAGGGGCTTACGTTGTGGGGCACGGGATTGGTTGTGCCAGTGGATGCAACCGAGACAATCAACGCCAGACAAACTTGAATGGGAAGGCTCCTTCGGACCCACGAATACGTCGACGAACCCCGTAGGATTCTGCACCCCATGCGTTACATTTCCTACGATGCCCCTTTCGAGGCAGACAACTTGATCGAGTTCCTAGACCTGCTCGACTTTAGTCACGAAATACACCTTGGAGGGATATTATTTGGGAGGTATTCACTTGATTGACGAGTATGTCCTTTTGTTTTCTGGGTAGAGAATGTCGGGGAGGATCATATAAAAATCGGCGACTACTTGTGGAAATTCACCAGCGAATGGTCTTCCGCAAATCACTGCATCTTCCCGCAGAATATCCGAATTAAAACAGGCTATGACATCGATCGGAGTTTAGGCACGACTCAGGGGCAGCACGAATCGATCCGGAGGACGCTTTGTTATATTCCCATTGCCACCATCAGGGAAAGACCTCTGGTAAAATATAGATACACAGCACTTATCATTCTACTAGGACTGGGACCAACGTCGAGCACATCGAGGAACTCGATGAATTTTTTTGCCCTGAAAGGATTATCAGTGTCGTAGAAAACAAACCCGCGCGGTCCTTCGTGAGAGTTGTATATTTGAGTCCAAAATAACCTGCCCGCCCGTCTGTCGTTGATTCTCTCATTTTCATCCACAACCAACCATAACTGAGCCGACCCATTGATATTATACCCACCAACTTCCCACAGCGCAAGGCACCGACAGTGCGTTTGCCCAACGCTTACCTCCTGCTCCTGCGGCACAGGGATGTCATTGATGGTAGGCGCGGTGTCTCCCAGCGGGTTTCTTCCGTCAAACGAGAGGCGCTCATCCAGTAGGTCAACCTCCGCTGCGAGCCCCGGCCACGCTAAAAAGTGAACCGCCTTGGACGGCCACTCGAGCACCCACAGCTCGAACACGTCAGGGAGGACACACCCGCGGGACGTCAGGTCTGCAATGTACGCCTCGTGGTCGAATTCGCGGACATGTGGCTTCAATGCCGCCACGAAACTTGGGAAATTGGGATGGACGATTGCGGCAAGGTAAAGGTCGAGCAGGGTTTTGCGGGCAGGGAGGAGGGAGGCTGTCTGTGCCAGGGAGCGCCATCGGGTGCTGACACCGCGTGCGGCGATGACTGAAGTGAGTGGAAGGAATGAGATGATGTAGAAGAGAAGTTCGGGTGGTAGGGTATCGATTCGTGAGACTGGAGTATTGGATAGGCTCATGAATCGGGATATTGGAGCAGGAAGGTAGGTTCTAATTAGGTTGCGACCAAGAACGGGCACGAGCAAAGGAGCCAGCCAACTTGAAAACCGAGTCACCAGGAGGGACTTTTGTGACATTGTGAGGCAGGTACAACTTGAGAGCAGCGCTACAAGGAAAGTTGGTCAACCCCTGAAGAGCGTCTAGGAGAAGAATGAACCCCTATTCAATGCAGGCTGTGAAAGGATTTGATAATAACTGTACAGCTCAAACTTAGTAGCAACGGCACGCTGTGCGCCTACAGGGCTTGTCAATAAGTGGGACCCTTCCACGTATCTCCTGTTGGACTCCGATGGCAGGTGCTACTTCAAGGATGGCTCGACCAAGAGCATATATCTTTCACCTGAGATGAACAGCAGTCGACCACATTGCCACGGAACCTGGCCTCGATTCGCAATGTCTAGACGATTGCTCCCTTCGCCCAAACGTACTCAAAGCTCCCATCGAGGACACTTTTTGTCACAAAGCGTCGCCTTATGCGTGTATCCAGGGCTACCTTGTGTTCAAACGTTAAGCAGGCCAATTCAACTACGCCATGCAAGCTCGTCGCGTTGGGCCGAAGACGGCCCAGTTTGCTCGGATCGAGGGCGTCACTAACGCAAGAATCTGTCGATAAGTCTCCGGTGCGTATAAAGTTATGGTGATCACCAACCTCATTAGTGCTACCACGCCACGAACAACGGCGCCACAGACCAACCCGTGGTACTCTACCCAGATATCAACCATCCCAGATGCGCCCGATAGGGACCACTTGATGTGAGCTCAGGAGCCTGCGTCATCCGACTCACCACCACTGTAGTAGATGACTGTCGTCAGCTCGGCCCAAAGGTACTATGCATGCATGATCAATGGAGCAGGTTATATGGGACAGTGTGGAAGTACGACAACTGACATGGATGACATGGTCACTCCCGTCCGCTTTGTTGACTAAAGAAGCAGCTGAAGGGAGAAACTAACACCTTTTCCTGGAGAATATCAAAGTGGATTGTTCCCGAGGGACTTTGTCAGCGCAGATCAAGCAGGTGTGCGTTGATTCGAGCGCATACAGCCAACATTGACCACTCTCAAACATGGTCTGCTCACCGGCATCACACCGCGCGCGACGCGGGCCCCGCGGACCGACTGAGGGTTTTCCACCGTTGCACCAACCAACACATACATACTCGACTGAGACCATTGAACGTGAGCCACGCCCACAACCCGCGTCATCCGACTGACCACCCTGCATGGCCGTCGTCAGCTGGGTGCAGGAGTGCTGTGCACGCATGGAAAGGATATCATAAGGTTGGTGAAGGATGTGGAATCGTTGTGGTCGTCGAAGCGATCCGGGACACGTCGTTGAGAGCGAGAGCAAGCTGAGATCAAGTGGGAAGGTTGCGGCAAGAGAAGGAAGAGGTAGGAGAGCCGCTCTCATTTGCAATTGTGTGGCAGCGACGTCATCGTGCATTTTGGATCTCCGACTTGGCCGACGACGTTCTTGCTCGTTGGTTCAACTTGAATGGTTGGCAGTGCAACTTTGAATGTGAACATACGATCTGACTCTTCGTGGTCGACTTTGCGCATATCGTCACTGGCTCCGTCCTCATCATCTACAGCTTACTCGGATCCAACGGATGGTTTGGTTTTTGCACGAATACAAGACTGCGGGTATGCGAGCGAAGTGGCTACCAAAATCCATAATTCCAGAACGAACAGGGCTCTGCCACCCAGTCGAAAGATTTATCGACCCAGCCCGTGGAAGAGAACCAAAAACGCACAACGTTCCGACACGCCGTTCAAGCGACTCTGCCGAGCTCTTGATGGAACGTGACTCGGAGCGGTACACGAGCAATCCTCCATGGAAATGTTTAGTGCCCCCGCAGAAATGGTCGTGAGGTCCGTCGTTGTCAACAGAGGCCGCGACCTGGACAAAGCAATGACAGTCCCTCGGTAGTATCCATTATTTTTCTAGATAAAGAATGTCGGGAACGATCCAATACCAATCGACTCCTTGTGAACATTCAAACAGGCCAAGATCTCGATCGCACGACGAAGAGCGCTCTCAACGGAGTTCCATAAGCTCTCTTGAGGGGCACGACTCGGATTCAAGTACACTTTGCAACGTCATTGCCGCTAGTCAATATTTCAATCTTCAGACAACGTTACACCTGCCACATAATAGTCCTCTAGATTATATTCCAACAACTCGTTCCTAGAGTCGAGCAGGTCCAAAAACTCGATCAAATAGTCCGCCTTCAAAGGAGTATCATGGAAAATCCGCTTGGGGCCTGGGCGTTCAGTCCCATCTGCATCTCGCACATGGTACGCATACGTCCAAAGAAGCCTTCCCTGGCGTCGCTCGTTGATGCGCTCGTTTGCATCCACGACCAACCACACCTGAATCACCCCAGCCTGACACCAAAACCCGATCTCCCACAACGCAAGACACCGGCATTCTGTCTGCCCAACGCTCGCCGCTTCCTTGTTCGGTACAGGGATGGCGTCGGTGGTAGGCACGCTGTCCCCCAGCGCGTTTCCCCCGCCATACGAGTAGAATTCATGTACGACGTCAAACTCCCTGGCGAGCCCCGGCCACGCCCAAAAATGGACCGCCCCAGACGGCCACTCGAGCACCCACACCGCGAACACGTCGGGGAGGACACACCCGCGGGACGTCAGGTCTGCGACGTACGCCTCGCGGTCGAACGCACGTACGTGCGGCTGCAGCGCCGCCACGAGACTCGGGAAATTGGGGTGTGCGATGGCGGCGAGGTAGAGGTCGAGCAGGGCTTTGCGGGCGGGGTAGAGGGAGGCCGTTTGTGCGAGGGCGCGCCATTGGGTGTTGACACCGCGTGCGGCAATCAGGGAGGTGAGTGGGAGAAATGGGATGAGGAGGAGGAGGAGTGAGGGTGGGAGGGTGTCCATGGCCACGGCGAGGCACGCCTCAGGTGGGCTTTTAATAGTTCGTCTCATAGCCTCCGTTGGTGACCGAGTCAGGGCGTGTCAAGAATACCCATGAATAGCGTTGATTTTCGAACGCCGTCTTTGATCGCAATGCCCCTCCTTGATCATAACTTGATACTGAATATTAAATGTTCAACCCTCAACTGCTGACCAGCATATCTACAACAGCGTATATATTGGTTAATTTGTCAATGGCTACACGATCAGAGAACAGACACGGAACTCTAACGACACACGACCTGAAGGACACAACAGCAAGATAAAAAAAGGATAATAAAAAAAGGGCAAGGGTCAAGGGAAAAAGTTCATCTAGTTTCCCCTCCCAAACATTACGTCTCCAAAAGCCCACCACTCACGCTACCCCCGCAAGCTGACTCAACACCGATACCACCTCCTTCGGGTCCAACTTCCACTTGGCGTCCGTCCCCTTGCGACTCGTCGATACTGTTTCCGAATGGTCCAACTCGTTCAACCGCCTCAACAGCTTTTCGTCCCCGCTCACCGCAAACACACCCCGCATCTCGTCCCCACCATGCCCGTCCACGTCATCGTCCCTACCCCCGCCCCTACTCGACATACCAGACAAAGACCCCGCCAATCCGCTCCGGGGCGAGTGGGCCGGTCCACCTGGGTGCAAAATCGCACCCACGGCCGTTGACCGCGAGATGTTGTTCGGAAGGACGAGGAAGGAGTTGGAACCGGGAATGATCCGCAATCCGTACCGCTCGCCCAAACTGTCAAAGATGTGGTTCTGCGCTTCCGCGGCTTGGCGACGCGCCCATTGACGATCGGGACAGTCGTCCGTCGGGCCGGTCCAGAAACGCCAGACGATCGAGGCGTCACGTTCCTCGACAAACGACCCAGGCGTACGTTCAGTGAACTGAGCAAGAGGTCAGTCGATCAGTCGATCAGTCGAACGGAAGCGGGTTCGGTAAGGATAGACGTACGTAATTGAGAATCTCGACACAGGGCCCTTTCCACGTAAAGTTCAAATTCGCTACCATATCGATCCATGTCGCGGGCGTCTTCTTGGTCTCCCGCGTCTTGACGAAACACCCGTTTTCCGCAACGATACCCACACCGGGAACGGCGGCGGCGATCTTGTCGAGGACACCCTTGACGGGCAATCCGCTCAACAGCCACACTTCGTTCCGTGGGTCATTAGCAAAACGTTTGAGCAAGGCAAGGGACTGTTGCTGGGGTTCAAATGGCGCAAGGAGACCAGCCCGGGACATGTCGCGGATCCAGATGGCACCCTCAAAGTCGAGCAGCAAGAGTCGTTTCGATGAATGCTTGTACCGTGGGAGGAGGCGTCCCATATCGACAACGGGGACCATGGAGAGATCTGTCTGAGCGGTATGTTCCGTGTTGGCACGCAGACAGCGAGTAAGGAACGACATGACAAATGCTTGCGCAGTTTGGGTGATGACGTGGTTGTGCAGGTCTTCCCAGCGGGACAACGCCTCTCCGTCGGTCATCGTTAGTGCCTAGTTCGGGATGAGTTTTTTACCATGTGCTTGCGACGTAAGCGTTCTCACCTGGTAGATCGCGTTGGCAGTCCCGCGCGTATCATACGGGTTGATGGCGATACAAGACCGGAATCCCGAGTAACTGTATGATCCGGCGAACTAAAAACGTATTCATCAGTGTCGGCACCGCACCGTCGTACACAAATATACCTCGCTCAGAATAAGCGGTCTATGCCGCCCCTCTTGGCACTCCACAAACTCATGAGTCCTGAGCGCCATCCCTTCCCGCAAACTCGTGATCAAAAACGCATCTGCGACAGTCAGCAACGCGAGATATTGACTAAACGTGACTTCCTGCGTGTGCAGGAAAACGATGGGCTGGTAGGTCAGTGTCGAAAACGCCGCATTGACGCGAGCGACGGCATCCGAGACACCACCGGCGAGCTCATTGAATTCCGTCGTTTGCAGCGCGATCTGGATAAGGACGACCTAGGGCGCGCAGTCGTGTGAGAAACGTATTCGCTGACATGCGTGCACACCTTACCTTTCCCTGGAACTCGGGATTCTTCTTCAAGAATCGTTCAAAGGCTTCGGTCTTGTGCCTGACACCCTATGGTGGTCGCCCATGAGAACGACACAGCAATCGCATTCACACAGACGAACCTGAATCTCGTCAAGCTTATCCCGCCCGACGATCATCTTCATGCCAGAATATCGCTGCCTGAGAAGCTGAACCCAGTATTGAACGTCGGGTTCACGTCTACTCTATCGCGTCAGTGCCTACGTCATCGGGCCCAACATGGGTCCGTCCCAGAAGAAAATAGACGCACTTCTTTTCCTGCAGCGAACTCACGTCGATGCCCATGGGAAAAACCCCGACATCGACGAACCGTCCCTTATGGCCACCCATACCGCTGCCAAAGCTGCCGTCGATCTGGATACCCTTGGGAAGGGCCTCGAGCGCGAGGATACGGCTAACAGTCTGTCTAAAGTGACGGGCGTAGCTCGCGGTCTGGAAGCCGACGAGATCGGCTGCCAGGAGACCACGTAATAATGACTCGCGTACGGAGAGGCACCGGAAGATCTCGGAAGAAGGGAAGGCGACGTGGAGGAAGAAGCCGATGGGAGCGTTGACGAGTTTGGGATCAGCACGGAGGAGCGCGGGGAGGAGCATAAGATGATAGTCGTTCACCCAGACTGCGAGACGGGATGAGCAGGAACGAGAAAAGGAACCAAGTACTGACTGATGTCGCCTTCGCGGTAGTTTGCAATGATGATCTCTGCGAAACGCTTGTTGACCGACATGTATTGTTTGAACGATGCGCTCTCGTAGAAGAGTTTGGTCTTCGGAGCATCCGGAACTGCATAGTGCAGACAGGGCCAGAGAACCTGTATCACAAAGAATTAACTCTTGTGATTGGAAAGAACGATTCACGCGCGACGAACCTGGTGGCAAAATTCGTCATAGCAACTTTCAAACTCGGCATCCGGGATCCAAACAGGGACGCTCGAACACAACTCGCGCATCCTCAAATCGACACTATCGCGTAGATCCGGACCAAACTTGTCCGTGCTGTTTCCGAGCGTGCCAACCCAAAGTTTTTGCGTCAGACGATCCTTGACGCTGTCGATGGCGTTCTTGAGACCACCGTTGCAATGCGAATTGAGTGCGGTGTGCCAAGGGTTGTAGCCTTCGCCACGAGCAGAAGGGTAGGCGTCACCGGGACGGCGGGAGGAGGAACGAGACTGTTTACGCTGGAGACGCGCGGTATGCTGCACGTCCGGATGGGTGGTCTGGAACTTGCGTGGCCTGGACGAAAAGGTGAACGAGCGATCGAGGCCGGGCATGGCCGGAGGCAGGGGCTGCGCGTCGGGAATGGCACCGTTTGTGGGGGTGCCATTTAGCCTGGGACTGGCAATGCTGGTAAACTTGGAGAACGGATTGTTCGCGGCCTCTGTGGGGGGTGAAGTGAGGGGAGTTGTAGCCCGAGACTGGCCGCGGGGTGAGTTGGAAAGGGAAGAAAATAAGTTAGGGGGCACACCTTGAGATCCTCGACGATGCTTTTCAAGGGCTGGTTTCCGCCGAACGACTTGGAGTGCTGGTGACGAAAAGGCGGCTTTGAGGACCCGTTGGGTTTGTCGGCGAGCTCCGGTGGAGATGTGTCCGGGTCTTGGGCATAGATGCTGGGAGTCGGGGGGTTTGACTCGCCGAGGACAGCAGTAGTGGGGAGGAAGAGGGAGGCGATGACGACGCGGTGGTTGCGGAGGGATGTCATGGTAGAGATCAAAGTAGCATGACGAGGAGAGAATCGGAAACAAGGCTATGTCTTTTTATCACCAACCGAGCGGAGATCAACTCGTCCAAAACTCGTCCACAAGGCTCGAACTGGAAGCCCGGAATTCATGCCATTTATCCCGCTGATTGCATGGCACGTTCGTACCGGTCCCCTCCGGAATCGCGCGGCACGGCTCTGTCCGAATGTGGGAGCCGAATCCTAGTTAGTACTCATCCATACTACGGTGCGATGGGGGACAATTAGGTCATACTCGTTCGCCATATCATCTCTGGGATTGGTTCAACACAAGCCATGCGTCCACAACGACGGGCGGCTCGACGCAACGGGAATACACGGGCAAGTACATTTCCAACAAACGAACCTTACATATTTAAACACCGCAGAATCCAAAAAGTCACGGAATTGACTTTTCCGACCCTCTCCAACTCCAAACTCCAGCCCAGGTGTGGATCACGTGTGCGGCACAGCGGCATGGTAATGTCTGGTTCCTGGATGCGAGGTGAGAAAAATGATCGGAGCCGAAAGGTTGGTCATACGGACCATAATCCACGAGACAAGATACTCGCCCAGTGAGATTGCGACTGAAGGCATGTTGCGAGGATGTTGGATGAGAGCGAGCTCGGTATGCGCCAAATGTGACGGTACGAGATCATGATGAATTCCCGTGCGCGTGTGGTTAGGGCAATAGTAAATTGATCATTCTACACCTGGCACAAAGCTTCAACCAAATCCTGGTGGAGGTTTTGCGTGCGGCGATATCCGAGACGGTGGCGGCGTTGTCTCTCTGCGTATCCACTTTTGGCAGGTAGCTGTCACTGGCAATGGATCCTTCCGAGCGTCAAGTCCAGAACCAACCAGCTTCAAGTACGTTTAGGCTAATCGTCATTCGATGTATGAAGAATCATGTCCTTGTTCAAATATTCAAATTCGGAGCTGTAGGCAATGTCGTTACCCGACTCAACCCCCAGCAGTGTCTGAGGCTCAAAGTGATGTAGCCGAGGTGGTCTTCCCCGTCTTTCCCCCAGAACTGGAGAGGGAGATATTCTTGTTGGCAGCTCGGACTTACCGAGGCGTTTCCGCTCGTTTGATGCACGTTGCATCCCGCGTAAAGACCTGGTGCGTCGACTTGTGAACATCACCATCTTTGCTATCTCTCACGTCGAGTTCATGCCTGCCGTATTCAGGGTCGAGCCTTTTGTATACAAGACTGTCCTCCTGCGTGGAGAGAAACATGCAGTCCAATTTCTTGGCGCACTCGTAAATGATCGGCCACCCGAGTTCGCACAGTCGCACGTCAAGGCACTCTGCATTCGCCCGTCTATCCCTCCCAGACTGACTATCCAACTTCTCACTACGTGTTCCGGGCTAGAGAGCCTCGCTCTCTGGATCCCTCCGCAGACCGATACCGCCGACCTCGTCAACCTACTCTCATCCCTCCCGCTTACCTTCCTCTCCCTTAATCTCGCGTCCATCAAACCTTCAACCTACTGGCAACCCGCCTTACGGAACCACCCTGTCTTCGTTAACCTAACCCACCTCGATATCGTGGATCATTGGATGCTTTGGACGTCAACGCATGGGATCGAATACCTGCCCCTTCTGACCCATGTATCCTTTCGATTTTGGTCGCGTGGCAGTGTCAGTGCGGCGCTCTTGACGATTCTTCGCGAGAGCTCGAACCTTGAAGTGCTCGTCCTGCTCGCGAATTCTGTGGTGATACCCGGGACGAGGGAATACCTAGAGAAACAGGGCGTTCGAGATATCCGCGTCGTCGTACTGAAGCACGACCGAGACGCTGACGAATGGGAGTCGATGCAGAGGGACGCTATGACCATGTGGCAGCGCGCAGAGTACATTGTGGGATGGCGACGACGCAATCGAGGTTGGTGCAAAGTCTGTGGGTATGTCGGCGCTCAATGAATCATTACAGCTGGGCCGTTTGATTTTCCTCCTGGGTTCGCGTTCGGATGTACCGATGAGTCTAGCCCATGACGCCGATGTTTTTGGATGGAACGATCCACTGTGTATCATGCAACTCTGTTCATTATTACGTGATCTTATTATACCCATGCATGTTTTGAAGGCTGACGAGTTTCGCGAAGGGGAGTAAATAATCTATGGCTATTTGGGATCCGTCGGAACCACCAACTCGGGAGGATCGGGACTCCGTTTGCTTGCGATATATCCGGTGTCTCAGAGTACCGCGTTCCTGTGTCAGTTCCTCCGCCAAGACCACACCAGCTGTGCAATAGTTCCGAATCACACGAGATCCATTCCCGGGTTCGATAGCGAATCAGTGATGGTCGACTCATTCCGTGGCGGTGACCGTGTACAAACAATCTCCAAGGAGACCTGCCTTGTCGGCCTACAAAATAGTGTTTTGGGAGGCTGCCACAGCAATTGCATGATAACAACCCCTAGACGTACCTTGGTGCCATCGTGATACGAGGCTACTGAATCTCGTGTTATCCCGCGATCCTGGTCGTAGATAGTCTTGAACCAGACGTTCGGATCGCACCTTCGGAAACACCGGGATGACGTGGCATTCAGCAGGGCATCAGTCCTAACGTCTAAAGTATGTAGACCCGACGGGACCGCCGGTCGACACATTTTGATTCCCACGGTCTCTTCTGATATCCCGACTGACCGTCCGTGAATATCGATCGCTACGGCTCGGTTGAAGGGTGAACGCGAGTGGTGGACACACAGTCAGAGAGTTAGTAGCATAGAGTATGAATGGTATGGGCAAAAGCCCAGCGGGCTTTCCGGCCCGAAGCGCTGTCTTAGCT
>MU130789.1:23466-88599 GCA_015039435.1 Imleria badia
AGACCACCAACTGTCTCACCGTTCGACTCGGAGAATGCGGTTTGGCCGAATATATTGCCAAGGATATCATCGCAAAGTACAACAGGCCGGGGAAGGACTCGGAGACATG
This sequence comes from Imleria badia, assembly GCA_015039435.1. Taxonomy (NCBI): domain Eukaryota; kingdom Fungi; phylum Basidiomycota; class Agaricomycetes; order Boletales; family Boletaceae; genus Imleria; species Imleria badia. Next base: position 23,576 of record MU130789.1, read on the forward strand.
ATGTACAATTTAACGACCGTCACACTGTGAAGCTTCGCATGAGGGGTCTATGTCAAGAAAACATAAGTCCTAAACTCTACTTCGCCGAGACATGATACTGCGAAGCATTGAAGGAAACAGCAGGCTCAACAGTACCGAAGCTTAGAAGATATCTGGTAACCCCAGTGAGAACCCAGGACGGGGAGGCGGTTGCGAGGGCTTACCGCTCAGGGAGCCAATATCTCGACACTCTTGTAGGTGATGTTGGATATAGACGATATGAGTCTACCTTTCGCACCGTGACTATGCGCATCGCCAAGATTATAGATTTTGCTGAGTGTCTTCTCGGCAACCTCTTCCCCAAGTCTATCCACCACATCACTTTCTAACTCTTCACAGTCAAGCTGAATATTGGCAAGCTGGACCACAAGACTCTGCTTCCTGGCCAGTGCGAGGCACCACAACATGAGCTTGGTTTCGTCTGTCTCGGGCAGTTTGGATGGCAATATCTGTGGATTGTACGGAAGTCAATTTTAATTTATCCACACATACTCTGAATAAATTGCATACTGGAGCACAGGCGTGCAGTATACTATGTTCACGAGCTGCCATTAGTTCTGCTGTGGTGCATTCAGTGGGGCCGCAAATGGCACCAGGAGAGGCCATACTCGACCCCCTATTTATGTTTTGGGTGCACGGAAGGGGTGGTCCTTTGTACAGAGACACATCCTCTGGAAAAAATCCAGGAGGAGGAGGAGCTGGTGGTGACTCGATGATGAAGAGGTGGGGATCTGAGTGCATAGCAGTATACCTGACTTGGTGTGATGGAGCATTATGATAAGCACAATACAAAGAACGACAAACCTGTGTTGTGGAGGGGAGCGAGGAAGAGAGCGAGGACTTTGATTGCTCACATTATATTTACAACCACATTGCTAAAGGCGGATGTAGTCATTTCGTGTCCCTCGCCGAAAGCAGCGTGTCGGAGTTATTGCCTTGTTTGACTCGGATTCAGCGCAGCATTAACCTATGAACAAGTTACCACCCGCAATCGCCGTATGATCTATTAGAGCCAGTGGCAAGCTGTCCCTTCCGAGTCGGATCGCCTTCACACTGAGACCATCAAATGCACGACCTGTCGGTACACGTCGTCACGTATCGCAGAGCCCCTCAGTGAACTGACCTACACATCTTCACCACCCCCGAGTCAGGGATTTGGGATTTAAGTTGCAGTACGCTGGATTTGCATCACCACTGTTTATTTCCATAGTCACTACTACATACCAGGCTGAGCCTGTCGGTTAGGAGTGGATACGACGCGAAGCTACTCGCATAGCCGGGGGGTCCATTCAAAATCAGCTCACACACCAACAACCAACCACGAGATGTCATTACAGACAACGTTGGGATGGGGTTGTGGAATTGTTTCTTTGTCTCCAGCACGCCGAGTGACGAGTGACGAGTGAAGATGGGCCAAGCGCATGCTTTGTGACGCATGTGATATCCATCGAGGTGTGGACAGTGGACATCGTCATTGTTGGATATTTTCATAGCCATTGTTGGATAGGTATATTATGGTCTGCCCACATCAGTGTGGCATCTCTGGAACGCAAAACGCACCCTCAAACTTTGGGCTATGCGAGAGTGAAACTCGTCTTGGTCTATGCCTGCCATGGACGAAGTTCGTGCCAGCGTCGTCGACCATGGTTCTCCACGTTCAGAATGCTGCTCTCCAAAGGTAACACAAAATGAATCTATACCACGACGCAACTGCAATCTGGCCGTGATGTATGGTGTGCTGCAGGACTAAACCGTTCTCTGAGTCACCTCTGATGAACTTTAGAAAATGTAGTGGCCGCGACGTACCAAGGGTTCGCGCGAGGCGGGGTAGAATTCGATAGTGGTCCCGGCGAACGAGACCTCGACGACTAGCCTGAGGGACAACTCCGAGTCTTGCCAGGGATGCTGAGAAGGTTCAAGTTGCAGGTGAGAGTCGTTCTTCCACTGACCCGCAGACGTTTGGTACTGACTCAACAATTAGCCAAAGTCGTCGGATTCTTCGAGCACGCAATGATAGCGAAGACAAACCGGCCGTCTTCCTTCAAGTCCTTGGGGAAGTGACACCGCCGGACACGAATGCGCAGGACTTGACTAAGGCACCGCCACAAATCAACCCGATGTCAACCTCAACCGTGACGACCTCGTTGAATGATAAATCCCATACTTCTTGCTACCGCTCATGGGTACGACCCTTCTTCAATAGCCTAGCAAATCACCCACAATCTCGTGCATGGATCGGCGAACCCTCCGTCGCCGTGCACAGCGTCAAAGGTCGAATCCTTACTCCCGTATGCTTGGTTTGGGGACCGAGGGCCCTGCGCTCAGTTCTCTGGGCGCCACGCACCCGCAAGCAACTTGAAGATGGATTGCTTTGCAGCTTCTCTGATCTGTCACAGTGCCACTGCAACCGCCTCAGTCAGTAATGAGATACTTTGCTCAGGTACACGGTGGCTGAATGATTCGCAGATTAGCTTGACGCGGTCTGGAATACGATGGTGCAGAAATCGTTCCAACTCGACATACCAGGGTATATAAAACGGCTCGGTCCAGGTTCTGAGTATACGGTATGTGCTGACCCGCCTGCCACCCATACTATATACCACCAGCGACCAGGAAACCGAAGATCAATTCTGTTTCTCCTCACTCAGTCTTCGGCTCGCTGATGAACAACTTGAAGCTGATAGCTTCGTCCCCGCAAAATCAATATGCCATTCTAGTGTCTCTCGATTCACAAGGCGCTTTCCCATCCATCCATTCTATACATCTCTCGCCATAGTCCACGCATCACGAATCAGATCAAACAAATGCATTTGCATTACCAATCGAGTCGCGACTTTCAGGACTCGAATACTATTCAACATACACTGGGCTGCCATGCGCTGGAAGAATGGACTGTCACTAGCCCACCCGTCTTCGCGGCGTGGTCACAATCTGAGCGACGGTACACTGGCTCTGATGCTCAGTAACTCAGATCGGCCGCCTAGTGTCAGGATGACATTCCCTATATTGGTGTCACTCGTCCTGTTTGTTTTCGTGGTACCGACGAGGAGTCAAGCAGATACGAATTCTCCAAGGTACGGTCGGCCTTGAATCGCAGGGGCAATTTCCACTACTCTCTACGTAGCTGGAAGAACAGGCATCACCTCCAGCACGAAAACCGCCTTCGACGAAGACAAAAACACGACGACAATGTTAAACCCTGAACGCTGATGCTACAAATGCAAGTCAATGCTACACTTCCGACGCACTATTCCCTACACTCCCTTTCTCCCCTCCACGGCTAGGGTAACACCCCACCCTGGCATCACATATTCCATGCCGCTCCTACAACAACTGGTGGACTGGACTCATAGATTGCACTGCTAGGCAAACGTCACCGGCACGGCTGAGACGTTGAATAGGTTGGTTGCGAGCGTATCGTTCGCTGCGACCCCGAGGTGGAGTATCGTGACTTGATCGGGACCGACCCCAAGCCAGACGGGATTATCCAACGTCTGGTCTGAGTGGTCTCCAGAATAGTCGATGAGCTCACTCCGTTTCCTGATTATACGGGAGCGGGAGCGGAGGTGCACTGTCTGCGTTGGCCACGATAATTTCATGGCCTATTTTTCGTTTTGAGCTCGGTCGGCGGTTTAGCTGATGGAAAGACGCTCACCAACGACATCCAGGTATGTCTACAGCGGCATCTGCCGCGGAAAACCTCGGGGAGGGTATATGGCATAGCGAGTCGCAGGGCGACTATCTATGGGCCAAGTCCGGGTGTGGTAACTCACGTCTAGAAAAATAATACCGAATAAGGATAAATAACTTAAAATTGACGACTCTCAAAGTCGTCGAATGCACTGTTGGTAAGCCGAGAAGTTAGTCTGCGATACGTTAGGTGAGATAACTGGGTCAACTAACCGTGCTGACAAACACGATGTGAGGGAACACGAAGGGGGACGCTTCATGAAACGATACAGAAGCCATACGCATTAGCGCGGATGTATTCGCAGTCATCCAGAGAATCAAAGGCGGAGTACAGGATGCCAGGATCGTCTGGCGTCGGAGGATGTGATGTGAAGAGGACATCCAGAAGGCTCAGGTCGTCCATGGATGTACAGTGAATTGTGTATGGCTCAGCGAATAGAGCTGGTGAAATGGATGTGTGGGTTGGTAGTATGCTCCACCCTTATATGTGTGTGTCTGTAATCACATTGTGGTTCCTGATAATGGTAGACCATTGTTATTATTTTTTTCCGAAGTTCCACACTGACGTTGATTTTCTATTCAACGCCATTTGCAGAATGACAATACATTAGTGAGACAACAATGTGTCAGCGGAGGTATTCGGCGTTCGCGGTGGTTTAAAATATACCCTTTTATGGAATGTTATTCCCGCGAGTGCCGTCAAAACACGCCACAATATCGATGGCAAAGCACTGCAAATAAGTTACGTAATCTAAGTTTCAAGCTAGACCCGGTTCTAGTTCGGTCGCCCTCGCAGATGTTCCACTTTCACTTCGACTTGGAAGACGGCGCAGACGAGACCATATTTCCACACGACGTGCATCAAGTTCACGATGCTGCTTCAACACCACCGCAAACTGGGGAACCATTCTCCGAGATTGATCTCGATTCCCTGGTAGGCATGGCATATCCTCTCCATCCTAACATCCACCCTCATTCTCATCAATCAAGTCTAGCTGGAAGCATTACCGACCCGAATATCCTACTCCTTCATATCTGCTCCGTCGCCCGACGGTCACACTCCCGAGCTGAAGCTCGCACGCCGAGACTTGTTCGATGCGCGGTTTCAGCTCATCTCCGAAGGAACAATCGATGATCCAGGATCCGCGGGTAAAGCAGCCGGATCCGACCCTAGTTTCACATCTGCTCTTGAATTCATAGACAACCCTTCCGATCTCGTTCCACTTGTCTATGAAGGCGGTTTGAAAACTTGGGAATGCAGCCTCGATTTGGCGAATTGTCTCAAACGCGACGGGCACGCCGCCAACGCCAAAGGCCAACGCGTGTTGGAGGTGCGGCGTCTTTTTGTACATGACCGCCTGTTCGCCATCGTTGACGTGAATAATTCATGTAGCTAGGTTGCGGTACCGCGATCCCAACACTGTGTGTTCTCCAGGAGATATTTTCATCACCACCAACCGGTGATAGTGAGACACACATTCACCTCCAAGACTACAATGCATCCGTCCTGCAACTGGTGACCGCGCCAAACGTCCTGCTCGCTTGGTGTAAGTGACGACCTCTTGCGTGTCCGCGTCACTCCCCATCACGATGCTCCAGATACCTCGCCGGCCGCAAGCGCCTACCGCAGCTCAGATGCCCACACCTCCGAAGCCGAAGACGTCGACTCGGAGCTACACATCACCCCCCAACTACTGCACGCATTCAAAACCTCGCTACGCGACCACCGACTCCGCCTCCGGTTCTTTTCCGGTGCATGGGACGCGTTTGACCTGCAACGCACGGGAGGACCCTACAACCTCATCCTCACGTCCGAAACGATATATCACGCAAGCAGTCTCCCGAGTCTGGTTCGCGTTATGCGGGACGCCTGCTCCGGGGGACACACGTATCTTTGCCTCGTTGCAGGGAAGACTGTTTATTTTGGTGTTGGAGGCGGTATCGCAGAGTTCGTTCGGTGTGTATGGTCGATCGCGGACGAGCGAGGGAATAGCGGTCAAGTGGAGACAGTTTGGGAAAAGGAGACGGGGGTCAGTAGGAAAGTGTTGCGCGTGCAGTGGACGTGAGATCAGTTAAAAATGTACAAGTACAGGCTGCGAAAATTCGAGCTGTATTTTTCTAACCCGTCACGGTCGGACAGAGCGAAGACGCTGCGTCCTGGATTGTCAAGTTCAAGTGGAGCCTGGTTGCGGCCACGCAGGAATCCGAGTCTACATAGTTATTTGAGCCAAAAATCGTGGACAAATCCGGACTCGAACCGGAGACCCCCCGCAGTCAGCACCATGCTAAGCGGATGTGATAACCAGCTACACCATATGCCCTACAACAAATGTCACAGTCAAAGCTTTGATAACAGGCTTTACAGCTCGCAATACACTTTCATTAGATAGCACACTAGAGATATGACTATCAAAATGCCAGCACCATTTCTCCGACCAATCCCCGGCAAGGACGCCCCAAAACCGGTTCCACGATAACTCTCACCAAGGCAAAGCGAGCCCACTCCAATCCCTCAACACCGCCATCCTCTCCGTCCCAATCTGCCGCGTCATCTCCTGCTGTCCCTGCACGCCCAGCTCCTCAAACGCCTGGAGCAGCTGGCCGTCCAAGATGCCCTTGGACATGGGCTTTGAGACTGTGTCGTTGCGGACGATCCTGGTGCCCAGACGAGGTGTCAACGACGGGTGCCGCCAAGTGTGATGTAGGTGGTGGAATGGGAGCGCTCACCGGTATACTCTGGGGTTGAGACCCGCGACGTGCTGCACGTTGCGCAGCAGTTGCCCTTGGAGGAGATAGAGTCGTTTGAAAGCACCTTCGTCGACGGGCGTCAGCGCAGACAACGAGCCGTCCGTGAAGCCTGAAAGGCAAGGGTCGTGAGTGGATTATGGACAACGCGCGCCGGCGCAAAGGAGAACATACCAGCGATAAGCTTGGCTTGTGGAATCTCATTGTCCTCTTTTGTGCGCCGCGCAATCGTACGGGACGCTCGACACTCCTTGTGGCAGTGGAACTCGGCGTGACACAAGAGATGCTGGCCCCCTCTCGATTCGGGGTCTACATCGAGGATCCATCGTCAAACATTATCATCGTCAAATCGACTCGGAGGGAGAGCGTACCACTGGGATCATATGTGAACATACGCAACACGCCCTCTTCGTCATTGAGAACGATCGACAACTCTCCGTTGGTGAAGAAAAAGTCGACGTTGGCCACGTACGCCCGCCGAATGTCCTTGGCCAGGATCACCAGTTTGTACGGGTCCTCCTACAGTACGTTTGTCACCCCTCTGTGCTATTCGGAACGAGAACATGTATACCTGGAAGGCAACGAGCCAGACGCTCTTGACCGCATCGCCAATCAACAGTAGGTTTTTGAGCACTCGCAGGCTGGTGACATAGACGCCAACGTCCAAAAACGCGACACCCACGAGGCGTTCGTCTAGGTCAAAGGCCCTGACGAATATCTAAGAATTCACGTCAACTCGAGTTACGACGCATCCACTTCGTTCTCCACTCCACCTTTTGTCCCATAGACGACACCAGGTAACCATTGATTCCACAGAGCGCAGTCACAGGCCCCTTGGAGTCGTCACGGACGCGTAATTTCAGTTTATACCATCGTTGAATGCTAGACGATGGGTCAGGGACCACTTCAACAACCTCAAAGATATAGGTCTTGCAAAAACGCGTGGTGTTGAGCAAAAGGGAATTGTCACGAGAATCACATCACTCACTGCGCCTTTGACGGCCAGATCCTCACCACGGTCGATGGTCGTTCCAACAGCGATGAAATCTCTACTCCCAGATTCCGTGCTCAGCGTCTCCAACGTCACGCACTCTAGCGCGTTGACGTATTCATTGGGGGCGAATTCATATCTGTAAACAGGTCAGAGGATCCCTTTTCATACAATCAGACGTGCACGCACCCATCCATGGTGACCCAACTGTCAGGAGAAATAAGCTCCAACGCCGAACAGTCACACTGCGGGAATGAAACGCCTGCGCCTAGGCCTCTTTTAGCACCCACCCACACAGATCTCCAGAAACGACCACACTCACCGTCTGGCTCCCAAAGCATGTTGCTGTCCTCGTCATACGAGGCGAACCGCGCTTGCAATGTGGACGCAGCAACGATCAGCGACGCGGACGGCTCAAACACGACGTTGGAATACGGTCGAGACCGCGGAAGGGAACGTTTTGGCAGTGAGGTGTCCAATTCAATGTCAGGGATCCATTCTAGAAGACTAGGACCCTAGCAACGAAGCGTTTAGCCTAATGCCTCGGGGAGGGGCAGGTCGGGTTGGCGCGACGTCACTTACCTCGTCAGAGTACACCAAAAACTCCGCTTTCGACTCCCACAACGAGCACGCTGTAAAGGCGTGCACGACCGCATGGCCGCTCGGGAACAGCTTGTGGCCACCTTTATCCGTGCGTACTATCCAGCTTGGTCTATCGCCCGTAAAGAAGACGCCGGTAAGCGTATGGCCTCCACTGACGTTCGAGGACGTCGAAGGACAAGTAGCGAATGGGACAAACGTGCGGGATATCCGCTTTTGCTCTGCGAGCACCGTCTTTTCAGCTTCCTCTTGTTTGGACAACTCAAACGTCCGACTCAAGACTTTGGTGAAAATTATTTTCACAAAGGCGGAACGCCCACCGGACGGTGGCGTAGATGAGGGACTGGAATGAACTTCATAAACCGCCAACTGTCCACAACGCATGAATAGCTGCAAGGGTTTAATTAAACGAGTGAGCCACGAGTAAACGGGCCGGGCATACAAAAAGATGAGGCGTTGGATCCGACTCTCCCAGGGGTGCGACGAGAATCTGTTCAATGTCGAGGTCTTGCAGTTTCCGTGGGGGGTCTTGAGGAGGAGAAAGTGCGGGTGGATCAAAGGTGTCGTTCAGCACTGGCTCAAGCGTGCTGATTGCCGCACTCGAAAATACAAGTGTTAGCTTCGGGAGGGACCATATCTGGTCAAGCAGTGTCACCAGTCTTTCCAATCCCAGGTGGACAAACAAACGCACCTCCATGACCCCCTGGGGCCGGATAAGCACTAGCCATTGGCTGTCATGGCCTGCAGTGACCGCGGCCTGAAGAGTCGAGGTGACATTCTTATCACTGCTAGATGCTGCCACAGTGCCGTCGGTTGTTATCATTTCGAAAACGCTCGATGTGTCTGTGTAGAAACATCCCGCAAAGTACCGAGACGACTGGTTTGGAAGACCATTAGTAACCCGTCTATGACACGAGGCAGGATCAAACATTACCTTTTCGCCCATTGGCGACATATCTTTTCTTCTTATCTTGCCTCGCTCTGTTTCGCCAATGAACAAACCAATGGTTTCATCTTCCCGGAGAATCAACACGAAGGGATCGCATATGCTACACGCCTTGATTCGTGCACGAGGCATGTTGCCGTCCATATCTTTGATAATCTGTCTCTCGGTACCGTCTACCCATCATGAATCAGACGTCATGGATGCTTCCATTCAACCAGGATGACGCACCCGGTTCGAGGACGCGTATAGCATTAGTCATCACGTGCAAAATGGCGGTGCGCTGAAAGAACGGACCGGCACCGACGGTAGTTCCAGGTATACGGGTCGGAATAGCCAAGTCCGTCTTGGCAGCCCTGGTCGCAATCTAAGCAATTCCCACTCCTAGATCAGCTTATCCCATCTCGAAGTTGGGTGGAGACACGCACGCGGGATACCCCAGGGGATGGATTTGCGTCGGTACTGATAACGATCGAATCGTTCTCCCCAGCAAATAATCCGCCGCTGGTTTTTTCGTATGATGTACCATTTACTCTGTGAGACTGCCGGACAGGGATAGACCAGATCCCACGTGCGCCACCCAAAACGTGGAGTTTGCGTTTAGTACGAATTGGGAGGTCACGCTGGACACCGAGAATGGTTAACAAGGAAACAAACGAGGGGGGCACAAGGATCAAGGGTCTTTGCGTACCTGGAAAAGAGTAAAGCCACCTAGATGGCCGCTCCCTGCGGCAACTACTAGTTCGGGAACGTATCGCTCCTATTAACAAGGGGAGGCGGCCGACCATCAAACAAATAGCAATTACCCGAGCGATACGAAGACCCAAATCAGAGACGTGAGTAAATACGCAGCATAAGAGACGGCGATGAAGGTATGACGCACCCCTAGTTTCGATAACGAGAACGTCATATCTGCGATTGGCCCGTACGCAGGAAGCGAGTCACACAAGGAAAGGTGTATCACAGTGCGTGTCCGAAAGGGGTGTGCCCCAGGAGCTGTGCCATTCGCAGCCGTTTGGGTCACAGGTTTCGACTCTCCATATAAATCTTTCAGATGATTCCGGTGTCAGTGATTCGTTGTCCAGACGCGTTCTCATGTTGGCTCACCATCATCGTCGAAATCATCGATATCCATCGCGTTTTTGGTATCCACTACAGCGGTCGGTGCTGCATTCGTATCGTCTGCTTCACCCTCCTCTATCTCTTCCTCAACCCTCACTGCTCTTAACAACACCGAAGGTCCAACTGAGCTCCCTACAAATATCATCCCTCCGTCCAGTTGCCTCGTTACCGTAGGAATCGTCGTTTGCGCAAGTGCCGGGGAGAGTACCAGCTTCGATACCGTCCGCCCGTCTGAGACGATCTCTACGGGGTGGACCATCCCATCCTTCCTGATCACGAAGAACGTTTTCTCATCTGCAAATACTAGCCTGCTTCCGTCTAGGTCCAGATCTAGGTCTTTGTCGTGTGGGAGGGAGGGAATGTCGCTAACGCGGGCAGACCATCCATTGACAGGGAGTGAGACGCGTCGGGCGGCTTGGTCGACGTAGATGAGCGAATTGGTAGTAAGGATGATAACGCCGCCAATAGATTGTGCGCAGGGATGGAGAGAGAGACAATCGTATGGGAGATTGTCCACAGTGGTAATGATGGGATATATGTGGTTGAGGAGATCGAGAGTGAAGATGTATAAACGACCTGTATCGCGGTACTCCTTGAGACGACTAGAATGCGGGGTCAAAATGGCGGGTGTAAGCGAGCACGAATCATTATGATGGCAAGGCTCTAGTGCTCACCCGACCCAAGTCTTTTCGGACCGGCAAAGCACAGCAATAGTGGGATTATGATACCCCAGCAAAAACACAAAGTCGATGACATTGCGCAGGTTCGGGTCGACGTCCGCAACTAAATCAAGAACGAAAGAGGGAGAATAGGGTACTTCTCTGAGGGAATGATGAGCTGCGGTCCTAATAGATGAACGTGTGAGAGAATACCTTGCGAGGCTTTGGTCTTGTTCCATGACATCGAACTCGGCTTGCGTTTGGTAAAAGGGGAGGATCGCGAGGGAGTCTTTGGGGAGGGAGAGAGCAGCACAGCGGGATAAAGGGTCTGCACGGAGTTCTGGACGAAAGAGGGGACTGTCGAGAACTGCCTGTTGAAATAAACGTAAAGAGTATGTCTCAACCAAGATGTAGCGCATACCATCTGCGGGGAACGCTCGTAGGTGTGGATAGACACCGTGACGAGGTCATGAATAGCTTCGGACCATTCTAGCAATGCAATCTATGGACATACTCAGAACAACCCGTGAAAAGAGAATGGGGCATACCTTTGCATCTTTGAAGGAGACAAGAAGCCGATCGAGGTTGTCGTCATTAGATGACATTGTACGAACTTTGTCGATTCCGGTGACAACACCATGTACTGTATGCTCGCGAATGAGATAGAAACGCCACGTAGTAGCCGGTTCTTGGCTGGCGTTGGACTGACTCGGCGTTTGAGAGTGTTTTCAGGGATGGTTACACGGAGCACTCACTTTGACTGCGCCCATATTGACCCAGCCTTCACCGGACTGGTCCATCTCGACCTCACCCTCTACGGCCTCTGTTCCCTTCCGCACGCGAGCACGCTTGTCACGTTCGCTCTCAACGCGGTCGGAGATGGGCGAAGGTTGTTCGCGGATGCCATATACACGAAGGAGGTTTGACTTTGCGGTGACGACGTTCACGAGCGTCGACGACGTCGACGAAGTGAAGCTGAGAGCGACCGCAAATTCAACACCACTTGGAGAAAGAATGTCATGTCTAAGGGCATGCATTTGAACAATTTCCCTCTGGCAATGCCGTCGAGCTCGGTCTCTAACTCTGTGACCCTTCGTCACAATGTCACGTGTCACACATAACCCCTATGGTATCAACGATCAATTGTTAAATTCTTCTCTTTAGCGGTTTCCTTATTTTACATGCTCAACTTCATATTTGCTAGCATCTTCTTCCTTCACACTGGCCAGACATTCAATCGAACCACCCACATCAAGTCCGACTATCGCTCTGTGAACTCCTCTCGATCAAGGTATGCTTCGATTCAATTCCCATTGATCCAGATGGTGTTAGACCATCTCCCTGGCTGCGTATCACTGCGCCCGTTGGCGCATGTGTCCATTTGTAAGCATACCTGGCCGTTCTTTATCTCTCCTGTGCTGCCCTTCCGACGATATGGATTATCTGATAGCAGTGAACGAACCGGATTCGGCACGTGCAGTGCTCAGCTGTGGTCGTCGAACCATGTATTGATCGGGGGCGGTTTCAGGCGCACTTCCTGAGTTCGCTCCGTTCGAATCCGTGGCAAGGGCTTGTCAAACACCGCCCCACAATTGACCGGAGGCACCCCATGCCACGCTCCCAATCGTGGTGGATCTCTACCTGATGTAGGCCATTCAGCGAGATACCAAGAAAATAAAATAATGCGAAAAGTGCGGTTGACGTGGGTGCAACATGGCATCCTGTTCGTCTTCATTCGATGAGGGTATTGTGCACATCACCAATCAACCAATCACCAACCTTCCCCACCTGACCGCTGGTTAAGCTCCGTTCAGATGCTCGCTTGCGTGCGGTGTTGCCCGCTACCTCGCGCCTCCCCCCATTTCACTGTTTCGAACGTGCGCCTCAGTCATTCCTCTGCATGCACGAATACATAGGGTAATCCCCATCTCCTATATTCATGCCCGCCTCCATTTGTGTGGTTACCGGCGTACTTCCGTGGTGTTCCGAAGGGTTCGTCGTTTGCACAGCTGTGAGATGAATCTTCGCCGTGCACGCAAAGCTGTGTTCTGTTTTTAGAGGTGTTCCGATTCTTGCTTGGCGAGCAGTGTCGGTGGTGCAATGCATGCTTGTGAATTGGCGGGCCGCCACTTTCAGCACTCACTCCTCGCCAATCATTGTGCGCCAACGCCGCCCCTCATCTCGCAGTTTGGAAAGCTGTCAAGGGCTTGAACTTTGCCCGAAAGGGCGTCCTTCTATGACGATCGACGCGGCGTGAGCTTCGGTTCCCGATGTGGTCTCTGTGGATTATTCACCTTTCTCTCGAACCGACGTAAGTGAAAGCTTGCTTTCATCCTTAATCTAGCCATTACCAGCTGCTCCTTGACGTATACCCACCCCCACGTTGTCGCTCTTATATGCACTGGCAGAAACCGCAGGCGCCGAGAGTGCACCCTACAGGCAGCGTCAAAGTCACCAAAACAGTTCATTTACACCAGATTGATGGATTTCCCCGTCGTCTGCGGAGAAATTTCTGCATGCCGAGTGTGAAGTAGGCGGCAAGATGCCGAAACTCCTGGCTGGGACGAGCGTCTGACCACTTACCAGCCAGCGAGGCCGTTCGGCTTATACCACTCTCAGCGTCGCAGTATTCCGCCATCGGTCCGTAATTGATACATCGCGGGCTTGTACGGCCACCTTCTTTCGAATTCTTTCGCCCCTAGAGCCACTCGATCCTCATTTGCTCGCGTAGGGTTTCACATCAAAATCCAACCTCATGCCCTACAACCTGGTTAACTCGTGTTCGCAGCATGCTCCCAATTGGCACGGCACGCTACAGCCCATTCGCCATTTCATCTAGCACCAGACCACGATTTCCCGAAAGCCCCGTGTCCGTTCCTTTTTGCTTCTCACCCACTAATACCCAAAGTCGCTCCCTCCGTGGTCCTTTCCCTTCCCTTTCTTTTTCTTTTTTCCTACCAAGTTCTTATAAGTACGCCTCCCACACGCATATGCCCGCCCCATTCTGCTAGGTCAGATCGAGGAAGAACTATGACTGCCGCATTCATGTCTAATCCATTGTCGTCGTTCAACCATGGCGTCCGTCCACCCTCAAGACCTGACCGCGGAGGCGGTGGTGGGGCACCCCCGGGATCGTCCAAGGTCAGTCCTCACACCGCCTCCTTCGACGTTGGACATGATAGTGAACACGGTCTGCCCCTACCCTGCTTCCCTTTCTTTGACCGACAGAGCTACGTCTTGCCAATACCCTCCGGCTTTTCGGTGCGCGTCTTCAAAGCATCCACTCTGGATGCTTCCCGTCAGTGCTCAAACGCCGGTCAACAGCCATCCACCGTCTCCGCAAGAGGCGACATCGACTACAAACCGTCAGCACATCGTGACCCCCGCTCGTCGTCGGGTCCTCCGGTGAGGGATGCTCCTCGGAAACTAGTCAAGCCACCGCCTTCATCCCACGCCCATGTTCAAGAAGACCGAGAACGTGAGCGAGACCGAGATCGAGGCTATCGCGACACGAGGCGTTTCGGATACATCCACCCTGGGCCCGTCGCAGATACCTACATATATGAACGCTCCATCGCATCGTCGAAATCCGACCCCTACCACGACTACTACTACCCCCCATCGTCAGATAGCACGGCGAGCGAGATCGACTCTCTCTTCTCACACACCTCTTCAGGCTCGAGTAATAGTAGTGTGGACGATGATTGTCCACCACGAGGCAAGCTGCAGGTCGCTCGGACCACACCCGAGCGGAGACCATCATATGGTCATGGTCATGGTCATGGTCACGGTGGACAGCGATCCGGAACGTCCTTCCCGATGACTTACCACACGTGCCCGACATGCTCGGAGATGAGCAGCAGCCCACCATCCCGCACAGCTGGAAGGCCCGAAGGTGCATCGCATGGCTCCCGCCCGCTACCTACACCACCCGTGAGCGCCCGCGTGCGCAAAGACAGCCTCGTGCTCGCAAGCGAGCGTTCGGTCCCACCCCAGGCCACTCGTCCGCGGCTCCCGCAATTACGTATCGGAGATCGTCCTGCCTACCCGGCTGACGCTCCGCAGGGCACATGGTCCACAGCAGAGACGGGAGGATACACATCGGCCTCGCCCCCAGGACTCACGCGCTCGTCCTCGTTGAGGAGCAGCGGCTCCACGGGAAGCAGCTCGCACGGGGGCGTGCCCCCACCTCCAGGGCTGAACGTCCTCTGGGAGTACGGCCAGACCATCGACATTACCGCAGAACCACCTCACCGTCAACCAAGCCGCCGTAACTCAGACGGCGATCAAGGCCAGATCATGCCACCGCGCCCACGCCGCTGTAACACGGTACCCCCACCACGTTCCGTTCGGTGGTTAGAGGAGCTGGTCTGCCCAAGCCCCATCCTGCCCAGCGAGAGAAGGAAAGGGTGGTTTAATAGACGAGGGTATGTTCTTCTATCCCTCATTCGAGCAATTCTAGACATGCCCTCTAACCGCTTTCTCTTGTTCTGTCCTTATGTGTAGGGACCAACTGTGGCGCAACGATGGCTCGTACAGGCCTCCAGGCCCCGGGCAAGACTACCCCGAAGATCTCGACGACTACCCAGAATCATCCGAAGGCTGGCAAAACGAAGATGGCGTTCGCATCGACCTCAATAGGAGGCTCATACCCAAGGCGCCACCGCGCTCTGTCCTCAAATGGACCAATTACTGTAAAGAAGACAGCATCATAGCCGGATACCTCACGAACGGCCCATCCTCGCCCACGTCAGAAGATGAATGAGTGGAGCACACGAGTGGGTCCTCGTCCTGTTTGTCATTCTCTGTCACGACGGTACTCTCCTTTTTTCGGACAATATTCCCCCCAAGTTCCGAGTTTGCATGACACGCGCGCGTGTACGTTTCGTTTTGTAATATTTATGGGTGGGCCGTCGTGACGTCTTTGCGCCTGTAAGAGGCGTGTTCTCAGCATCGTTCAGCATTTGTTCTTAAAAGATAAAGATATACCCCCCGCATTTCACGTTTTACTCGTTTCTCTATTCTTTTCCTTTGTTGTGGATCTGGTATCCCAGTTGTATCATTAGTGCTAGGCCATGTACGTTACCGTGTCACCTTGTAGGAGTACTTAATGAGTGACATGCCCCTCATTTCATGCCCGTGGCGTGCAGGAGAGAGCCCATCAGTGGGTCTCGACCCTTGGCAAGTGGAGCACCTGCTCTCGGATCACCGAGTGCGTTTCGGCCATAGTTCCGTGAACAGTGCCAACGGTGCGTTTCCGAGTCGGCGTCGCACGACTCGGACACGCTCTAGCTCGGGGAATCCGCGTCCACAAGACCGTCGCAACGCACAGGCCCAGGGCACGATTCAACTCCCCACAAATAAACTTGGGGAGTGGGAACGACGATGACGCGCGCGCGCGCAGGGTCCGTCTGGCACACTCCACGATGATAGAGGTGATTTCGGCTGAGAAAAATGTGTTTCACGAGGCCGCGTTCGTGGGTGTAAGACGTACGTTGGCAAGCGACCCACTTGAACTCTCGAGCGGAATCCGTTGCGCCCTTTCACTGGCACGCTACCGGTCACCGGTGACTCTCGATGACGTCGCCAGTGAGGGTCTAGAATAGTATGAATGGTATCTCGGCTGTTGGGTGTGGGGCGATTGAAGTAACACCAGAACGGATGGGAACGCGAATGCCAAAGAAGACGTGCCATGGGGGAGTCTGCCGACGGGTAGGTTGCATCAGAGTGAGAGCCTGGGGGCCTGGGGGATCGACCGCCTTCTCTGACGAGTCCGCACTAGCGAAAACGGAGGGAACGTCAATGTTGAGTTCACACTGACGCGGTGCGGACCTGATCCTAGTCCGTCCCTGATTCCAACGAGTCGGACTCGGAACTCCGAAACGGCACACTCCCACTGAGCACACCTTGACGAGGTGAATTCAGGGGGTTGAAGATAAGAGTTGACGACGCACGTTTGCGCATTTCGGAAAGATCCGGGTTCGGTCCACTTTATTACCCTCAAACCCGATGGGTCAATGAGTGGGTCAACAAGGTTCCTCTGCTCAGCGCGGATCCCCTTTCTTCTATGCTCTTGATCAGGTTCGAGGCTCTGTACCTTGGCGCGTACGTGCCGAAAACGCAAATTTCACAATCCTCCACAGGGGCGAGTACCTTACTAACGGGCCAGTTGTCGACCAAGATGAACCGATAGCCTCCCGCTAGTACTCACCCAAAGGGTAATCGGAATCGCCGAGTCGCAAGAGTTGTCAAAGCAACTGACTTGTCATTACATTTCCAAATAACAAGTCCTGTACGTAGATCGACATACATCCAAGCCGCTCGACTCGTCTTTAGACAGTACGACACTGTCTCTTGAGCCACGCCAACGCACGCGCGTCCTTGCCCTCGAGCAACGGCCCCACCTTGGACTCCACCTCGGCATGATACGCATTCAACCACGCCTTCTCCTCGACCGTCAACATCGACAAGTCGACCAAGCTCGTCTGAATAGGACACTTTTTGCAAAAACATGAGTATCAGCACCCTAAACGCGAAAGTGACACCGACCATCGTGATATTTTCAAACCCGAGGAAGCCTTTCTCCCCAAAGTTGTGGGGCGTCTCGACTTCGCGAACGATCACTACGCTCTCAATACGTATGCCCCACTTGCCGTCGGCATAGTATCCGGGCTCTGTTGGGAGGCGCAGGCAAAGGCTCTGGTCAACCTCCGATCACGACATGGTCGATTTGCTTCCTTACCGTTCGACACGGTCATTCCCGGTTTCAATGGTGTATTGTTGTACGCTGATTTCGTGATCAGTGCACAAATTGGTGAAACATGCCATATGGTCCTTACCAATGCGTACGCCAATACCCTGAGGACCTTTTCAAGCAAGGGGTGAGCATGAGTATCGTGCGCATTATCTGCACATACCTTCATGCACATTCAGGTAGTGCCCAACACCATGGCCGGTGCCATGTCTGTATTCAAACCGTGCTATGAGCCCAATATATTCCATGTAAAGGGATGAGCAGACCTGTAATCTGGGAATCCATGGTTAAATACGTCACGATACCAAAGAGTGAAATCAGCGATAACCCACCGAGACCATCTTTCCACAATGCCCTTCTTGCCCACGAATCTCTACAGCATCGTCAGTGTTCCAAGTCAGAACCGACGCACATCCACATACATGACGTATCCTGTGGAACTAAAAGTCAATAATCGGCTGCCAGGGGACAATCTAAGTGCCTACCAGTCGTTCCGGCGGGGAAAACAGCACCATCGATCGCGATGTGACCTTGAAGAACTCGGGTGAATGCGCGTTTCTCCTCTTCAGATGGTGTTCCAAAGTGCTGTTACAGTCCCTCTGTGATCAGTCTTTGATCTTACAATCGCAGTACTTACCCATGTGCGAGTGACATCAGTCGTTCCATCGAAATACTGGCCTGGAAAAGGCGGATAGGCGAGCGATGGGCAGAGTTCAACATGTCTTTCGGGTTGTTCTTACCTCCAGAATCGCAAAGATAAATCTTGTTAGGACCAAGGTCAGTAGAGAAAGACGACAATTTTGCAACATGCGTACCTGGTCCTTTGCAATAATCGCACAGTCCTTGGGATCCGGGGCATAGTGAATGATAGCTGAATATCGTTATCATCAGGATCGCACTGCGGAAAGTATTGAGAACAAACCTGCGTTTGGGCCAGCGGAAGAAATGGTGTTGAAAGATAACCCACGGAACAAGTCAAGCTCACTGCCAAAGATCAGACAAGGACTGTCCAAGTAGAGCTCATTACGCACGATCTAAACTCTTCGAGCTTGTCCGCTCCCTGGCTCTCGTTCAAGACAACGCCATTGCGGAGTTGTTCCTCGAGCCATGCAAAATAGCGAGCCAATGCAACACCATCACGTAAGTGACATTGTCGGAAACCCTCGACCTCAGTGCTGTTTTTGATTGTTTTCATGGCTGCCACGGATGACGGAACGATGACCACGTTCTCCTTTTCAATGCGTAGGTGTTGACTGGGGTCAGAAAGTGACGTGAACTCACCTCACCGAGTACATGGACAACTGCAAGATTCGTCTTGTCGCCGAGTAATACGGGCTAGAAGATCATCGATCGTCAACCAGCAGGACGTAGACTTTGATCGTGAAACTATACCTGATCATTCCTGACCAAACCTGTCCCGACGAGGTCTTTTAGATAAGGGAGGAATGCTTCGTAGGGCTTGATCTCCACATGCTGGCCAAGATCGGTTATCACGGCATCACTGAGCTGCGTCTTGTTGATGAACAGCACAGCTGAATGCTGCGTCACGACCGCATATGCAAAAAAGACTGCCGCGTCTTAGCCTATTCGTATCAGCGACAAGATGGCACGATGCCTACCGGGGTTGAACTCGACGTCCGTTCCTCGCAGGTTGAATAACCATGCGACCTCGTCAAGTACAGTGACAGCCAATGCGACCGCGTTCTTTTTAACCAACTCTTGGCGGACACGGTCGATTTTACTGCTCAAGGTTTCGCCTGGTAAAGGTCAGGGATATGGAGACCACGAAGATAATGCATTCAAACCTGAGAATTTGACATCTAAAGCAAAGACTGGATTTTGAGGTCTCGGTGGGCGCTGAGAACCCCATACGATGTCCACGGGGTTTGGAGAGAGGGGGACCAACTCAGACTTTCCAAGAGACTTCTTGAGCGCCTGAGCATCGGCTGTGGTTCGCATGGGTCCACGTTCACAATAGACGAAGATGTGAACGACATACTGGCCGAAATCACAGTCGGATCGATCCCGATTCTTGTACCTTGCTCGAGCTTCTGGGATAGTGTTACAGGTGGAAGAGGTAAGACGAGATCCGACACGTACCTTTGGGAGGAATTCCTGCCAGGTAGGGACGTCTTATGGAACGTCAGCCCGCGATGTCTCTTAAGCCATCACAACTAGTTACCCGGTAAGCCTTGTTTCATCAAAGTCCAATTCCTGTGACATCGGATTCAGAAAAAAACCTGCATTGACACGTTCGTTGCTCACTCGTCCAGCTGCTGTTCGGCTTGTAGAAAGTACCGACCATCGGTGAAGAGAAAGGCATCCTTGAGGGTAACGACGGCACATCCTACGGATCAAGGTCAGATCCTCATGCCCATCTCACATCCATCAAATGAATCGAATCACCTGCCGAGCCATTGAATCCGGAGATGAATCCACGTCGTTTGTCGGCGTCGGCGGGGTATTCACTGGAGTCTGGATCGAGGCGAGTCAACACTGGTACGTCAAAGAGACGAATCACACGCACGCTCGTCCTCGCTGGGAACCACGACGGCGCCCACGTTTATGTCCTGCTGCATCAACGCCCTCAGGCGTGCGAGCCGTTCGGATGTATCCACCCTTCCTGTTGCGATTACGCCCATGGAAGCGGATGAGGAGGAAAATCTAGGCCTGTGGTATTTAGAGATGGTAAATGCTGTCGGTGTGGCACGGGAAAGATAACGATGTAGGTGCACATGAAATCGACATGGACTGCACCACATGTTCCGCTTTCCGCTCCGTCGTAGTAATCAACCAAAGTCAGTCGCGTGACATGATAGTCACAAAATGGGTCACAACTGGTGGTCACAACTTTAGCGAGCAAGGTGCGCGATGAGGCCCTGGATTTTGGTCCCAATAAAATCTGGTATCGCTTTGCCTTGAAGCGCCAACGGCAAGTGGAAGGCTACCGATTACCCAGGAACCTGGCGAGTCACGCGCGCACGCCGTCAAGTTGATAGGCATGTGGAGGCACACCGGTCGTCGCATGGCCCAGGTGACCCATTATTGTTGTGGCAAATTGATCTCGGGGTGTTGTCAATGTATGTGGTGACGAGTGGTGGGTGTTTCGCCCTCATGACCACCTCAACTGATGACGATTGTGTTCTGGTCTCGGATCGTTGCTAGTTGGGTCTTGTTTTGGGAGACTACTTATACGTTGACCCGCGCTGTCTAGTGAGCCAGTATTTCTACGTGAGACAGCACACCGTGTAACCACGTTTGGCTTGATTGAAAGTAAGCGTCCCATCCAACCCACCAATATCAGGTGCTTTGACAGTACAGTACAACTCGAGATGAGATCGTGTCCAGTGACGACAAACAAGTCTTCGAATGTCAAAGCTGTTCAAAAACCGAGGTGGACGCGCCGCAGCCACTCCCACACGTCAGAGGATAAGAATGTGGAGAATACTAACTAAAGGCGTCCCTTTGCATTGTTCCTCCACACAAACAGACCACAGGGTGGACAGTGCCGCGATATAAAAGATGTCTTGCCAAGGTTTGTAAAAATTCCATCCCTGCTCCATCTTCAAATCCAATATTTATGATACAAGTTTACCCCTACACAGACGAGGTGATTGATAGGCTCACTGGCAAGTTATTCTCTTCCTCCTCATGCGCGTCGTTGACTTTCCCCCCAGCCTATGCCCAGAATATCCCCCCATCCCCAGCCAGCTACGCTCTCGTGCATCCAGAAGTGCACGTTCCGCTCGGCTTGCTCCCGATCAAAATCACCCAATTCTCGCGATGTGATCCCGGCACGCGCCACCCCAAGCACTATCACTGGTCCATCTTCGTACCCACATCGCCAATCCCGGGAATAGGTCACTACTACGAGCTCGACGGGGACGCGCAGCCGTACCACGTCCGCAGCATAATCGACGACTACAACGCGCGGCGGGGACTGGAACGAGGGAGCCATACCGTCGGCTATGTCTTGCCAATCATGCTGCCGTATCTAGAGGCTCACTTCGCGCTCGTGCCGGTGGATAATCTAAACCGATCCCGGAACAGCCAGAATTGGGTATGCGATGCGTTGCAGGGGTTGAACCATCCACACATGTTTGCGGTCGGAATGACGCTGGAGAAGTTGGTCACCCAGATGACTATCGTGTCGGCCGCATGGGATGCGAGGAACGTCAAGTAAACGGTGGGTGTGGTGTTGAAGGTGGAACGAAATTGTGACTGTGTCCGAAGAGGACGCAAACTAACAATAGCATCATCTGCATTGTATAGTATGAAACATTTCTGTATCGCGCTTCGTCTTTATAAGTGGCCATCGTTTTCATTTTGCAATCCTCCGATTCGCGCAGCACCGAGACCGACTATTGCGATTCTTTACCAAGTACCAGTACGTCTCGATGTCCTGAGCGCGACCGCTCGTACTCATTGACAACACACAGTCTTTCATCCTCATTGAAATATATATATATTAACAGATAGCATGACAAAGACAACAAGACAACAAACTCATCAATGCGTGTCTCGAAGCCGCGACCCTCGAGCTTCTCTGTCGAGATCTAGGTACCCCCTGGCCAAACCAGACCCGATGCTTCGAAATCAGAAGATAATCGTTCTGATCGCCGAGATTTAGTCGCGAGACGCCTCACCCCTTTTTTTTCGAGGGCACAGGGCGGGGGTGATGTCCCTCTATTTTGACTACTTAATGGCAAGCCTTGTACGTGTTCAAGTTGAAAACCTATCGAGACGCACTGAAGCGCCATCCCAGCACAGACCGTCATACCAGTATCCGCAATTGCCACCAGCGGCACCTCCCCAGCCGGGGGCTCTAAAATCCGAGACAGCGCGAGCCTGATGTCAAGCCCAGGTCAAACTCGTGCTCGCCGAGCAGTGCCCCGTCATGCCTCTCCGAACACACCGCTGGCGTCCTGAAACGCCACTGCTATCCCATGTAACACACTAGGAACCACTCATCAGCAAAACCCGGGTTTTGCATCTCCCTTACTTCATAGTGCCATAATGCTGTCCAGTACTGGACAGTACTGGACAGCCAACCCAGGTTTTGCTGATTGGCAGTCGACGTGTCCATGGAATGGAGCTTGCTCACCCTCAGTCTCGTGTCTACCGCATGTAAAACTAGTACGTGCCAGTCTAAGTGGCTGTTACGATTCAGAGTCCTTTTGAGGAATTTATGAAACAAAAAGGGCTGGAGGATGCATCGATGAACGTTAACGATCTATCTTCATCCCGACTCTTGGGTATGCCTAGGGGATACGCTTGCATTGTTAGTATGGATTTTGAAACATTTGCTACCATATCGCGCTTTGTTCTAATCGTTCTCCTTCTGCAGAAAACCGATTACTACTGTTTACTAAGTACCACCACGTTTCTGTATCCCTGAGTGCGACTGCTTGTACTCAACACACCTTCACTGAACCATTATCACAAAGACAACGATACAACTCATCAATGCGAGTCCCGGAGCCGCGAGCCGCGAGCTTCTCTGTCGAGATCTAGGCACCCCTGGCCAAACCAGACCTCATGCTTCAGGATCAGAAGATAACTGGTTAGTTCTCCGGATGCCAGAGGTTCGCGTATGTTGACCGATGTAACACTCTTCCCCAACGTCGTGCGTATATATATATCTTGGCTGCCAGTGGATGTATTAGAATCTGAATCATCATGTACAGTGACGCATGATGGACCCAGAGGACATGTCGATAGCCTCTTTCGCGGCACCAAGCTTATCTCGACCACATAGTTGTCATGTCGTGGTAATTGCGCAAGGCATGCCGAACACATCGGAGCCAACGTTATGATCCAGCCTTTCGGTCCATCCTGGTCCACCCTTCTTTTTCCTCTCCTACGAAAACTAAAAGACTTCTGAGTGGATCATCTACTGTACCAATGATCCAAGTTCTCATGGGACGTGTCGTCGACTCACAAGTCTTACAAGCGACGCGTTGTTACGTGTTCCACGACATTTGACACTCAAGTGCACTGTACATGTTGAAAAACCTGTCGAAAGGCACTGAGGGTCAACCATTCTACCCCAGATCGGACCGTCATAGCCTGAACTCTCCGACAGCGCGAGCCTCACGTCAAGTCCAAGTCAAATTTTGAGCTCTCCAACAGTGCCGCGTCACGCGTCTCCGAACACACCGCTGGCGTCCTGAAACGCCACCGCTATCCCATGTAACACACTAGGAACCAGTCGAGGTGTCCAGACACATCAACAGCTCTCATGTCGATCGACCTCTGCCAATGGACTCGAACTCGGAACAAGACGACGAATAATTGTCACACGTCGTTTCACGCTCTGTCAAGCGCCAGTACTTGTCACTCTGAGCGTGTACAGCGACAGTGCTTGTCTAGGCACCTCTACGCAGACTCTGGACTCTGGACCGGGACCTTTGAAGACCACGTCCACGTGGGCGTGGCCGTCCAGATCCCTTGGGAAGTATCGGAATGGGTGGGACCTGGCGATGTCATGATGATGATTCGGACGATGACGCTGACGACGATGACGCTGACGAAGATACGGATACGCGAGGTCGACACCACCCATCACACTGATCAGACATCGCTCGACTCCACATTGCATCCGATTCACATGCACACAGTGTCGCCAAGGACCAAGACCGAGTTCACAAACGCACAGGCAGATGGACGTCCCCCCCCGTTTCCGCGGAACCACAGGCCAACCGCGTCGATCCACCCCAAACCCAAACCAAGCCCGAATGTGTCATTCGTCATCCCTCCTTGCGTCACCGGTCACCGGTCACCCGTCCCACGAAGAATGAATACATAAAAATAGTCTCTTGGTTGGACAGCCAGACACATCACACGACACGTTACCAAGACCCAAGCACCATCATGATGCCGTCCGAGTCCGATCGCACGGACTCGAGACGCACGCCCCGTCATACGCGCCTATGCCCACTCACCCCCACGGCGTCACCATTTGAGCGCCCAGTGCGTCATTGCAGCATCACCAGCCACCTGTCCCACGAAAATACAATCTCTTCGTTGGCACGTCACTTGCACGTCACACAACAGGTGACGTTACCAAGACTCAGGCACACTCTGTCCGATCGCTCGGACTCGGACTCAGACTCGGGAGATTCAGACGCCCCGTCATACCCGCCTACCCCTCCTCGTAGGCATTCACACACGGACAGTTGCGTCACTGTCACTGTCCCCGTGAGGCCTGAGGAGCGCTCCCACACACACCTGCCAAGTTCAAGTTCAAGTTCGGGCGACGCCGAAACCGAAACCGAAACGCAAGCGCAACACGCCCTCGTGTATAGTGCCCTGTACCCTGTATCCTGCACACCGTACAGACCCCGACCGAGGATGGAAACCTCAAGGACGCCGCATCACCGTTTCTCTACTTATTACGATCACCGCTGATGGCCATCTCACGCTCCGCCCTCCCCATCCTGTGAAGCTTGATGAGACATGTTCCCAGCAGGACAGGCCATCGGGTCCAACTTGCATACAGTGGGTTGGAACTTGGCAGGGGTTGGCGACCCTTGTCGGTACTTGCCGTCTTGGTCCCCACGGTCGACGACGACGTCTCGCACGTGTAATCCCGTCTCCATGATCCCCGCTCGCACGACTCGGTGCTCAAACGACACCCGGTCCACAAGCCACGACCCCATCGTCAAGACCACGCGGACGAATCCCCATCTCCACAAAGGATTGCATGTACACGTCCAGCGCGACACACGCGGACCAGGTAGGACAGAACCGCTTTGCGGGGCTTCCGTTGCGATGTATACCTACATGTAGATAGATGTAGACGTCAAATATACATACTCGGTAGAACAAAAAGGAGAACCACCACGAGGGAAAAAGAAGTGCGTGAGAGAAAAAGGGCAGGGAGGGGACAAAAGTGAACAGCGAGATAACAGAGCACGAGCAGAGGATTCCATTTATCGTTCGACAGGGTGAAGAAGAGGGTGAAAAGGGGGTGATTGCATCTAGATCCATGTGCCAGCGTGAGCGAAAACAGAAAAAATGGGTGGTTAAAATGAAACAGATCAAAGAATATGTTGAAAAGATGCAAACCTGAGATGAACGGGTGGTAGGTGAACTGTGGTTGACCTCACGACGCCGTCCATACGATCAGGGAGACCTGATCAGGCCGGTGAACGTGAAAAAAAGGCATGTGTTGAGTCATGAGAGAGGCGTAACAACGTGAACTGTGAGTAATAGAACTGGCGATAGTATTGCTTCGACAAACGAGTCTTGTGCTGGACGGTAAGATATCAATTGGATGGTGGGAATCCTGCGGAAAAAGGAACGATCAGTTGAATGACGACACGGCGTAGTTAGTGTCATTTACCGATAGATTCAGCTTTGGGTCATAAAATGAAAATGTTACAAAAGTCTAGATTGTTTGAGGTGCCTTCGGACGACCATGTCTCGCACTGTGGTCGACAGGGTATGCGATCAACTCCCACGTGTGAGAAAACAGTACACTGGCCAGCTCACCGCTTGCAAGGATGCCGGCAGTAGTCGTGGTGTCCTGAAGATTGAATCTCAGCTCGACAATGTTTCTTATCAAAGGCACTGCCCTACCGTGACAGAGGTACAGAAACCATAAAACTTCCGAGGTAGCGGAGAGTATTCTCGATGTATGGCGCTGAATTTGCTCCGAAAGTCTGAGGGTCCCGATTAGTCGTGTGCAGACGGGAATCCAGCGTTTGGACAAACATTTTGATGCTGTCTCCATATCGTTTGGGCGATCACCATAGCTGCGGACGTATTTGGCCAACCGGATGCCTGAGCTGAGCTTGGACTCGAGGATGTCGCATTTGTTCAAAAAGAGGACCAGATCGACATTGGCTAGGAGCTTGTTCGAACAAACGGCCTTCCATAGCAAGACGCTGTCCTCCTGAGAGATCATTCAGAATGGCGACCAAGGGTCGGCGAACGAACGTCCGCACCAATCTGTTCACACTTCGGTCTTCTGCAAGAACTTGATCGAATCCAGATATTGGAGCAAGGAATATGATGGCGTCCACTGAGGCAGCATAAGCATTAGAAAGACATGAATGACGTCAGGGTCAGGGGCGTACCATCATCGAAAAATGGCACCCATGTTGCTGAGAGAGACGATGAGTATGTGAGTCGAGCCGAGATAGAGAGATCGATATCCCACCTCTCTAGAGCAAAAGGTCCTTTAGACAAAATATCTCTGGGACCGCGGCACACACACCTGCGACCGAGAACCCCCGACGTCGACTATTCTCCACTCGGTACCCTGCTCACGACCAGCGGCGGCCTCCATTTCACATCTGTATTCCGAAACACCGACGGTTTTCAGACGTGCTCGCAGAACGTCGTCTAGGGAAAGAAAATGAGAACGTCGACGTTGCTTCACGTGGGGAGCTTACCGTCAGAAGGGATGTAATTGAGGGCCGTGACACGATCCACATCGTTCAAGAAGCTAAAAAAAGGTTGGCATAAACTTGTCGCAGAAAGTAGATTCGGACGTTACAATCCCGGAAGCTCTTGCAATCTTATCTTTCGTCGCTGGAGCACCTCGCGGACGAACTTGTTACTCCAGAGGGCTATTATATCATCACCACAATTGTGAAGGACCTCTTGTGCCTCGTCTCGCGTGGTCATGCCAGTGTCTCCTAACGAGATCGGCCGGCCGTCTCTGCGAGAGCTTTTGGCGAGGGCGCCTTTCCAGGTAGCGCCGGGTCGAACAAATACTTCCTGGGTCCGCCATGACCGCTCGGAACTTGGACTGCGGCGTGATTGGTATCCACTGAAGCTGCCGTTTCCAGCAAAGGACGCGGCGTCGTCTTCACCGGGTGGGATAAGTTTTGCAATGAGAAGCGCTTCGATGTGTCGAAGTGGTGTGAGGCGCATTCGGAGCAGCTCGATTTCGTGAGGTATGTGGAGGGCGTCGTCGTCGCTGTCCTCGCCTCCGCTGTCGACGGGTGGAAAACGTACGTTTGAGAGGGCGTCCGTGATGGTGCGGACGGAGCGAACGACGTTGAGTTGTATTACGCTGCGCCATAGGATGCGCTCTTCACGGAAGGCGGTTGGGGTGTATAACCTCTGAAAGTCTGGAGAAAAAAGGTGAGCAGAGGGAGGAGGGTTGTTGTGTGACTGACGTCTGAGGGTCGTGGATTTGCCTGGGGAATGTGTCAGAACAGGAGAGTGGAGAGGGCGAGGAGACATGCCTGACTCGCTTTGGCCGAGAAGGAGGAGCCTGACGACGCTCTTCTTCCTTTGCTGCTGACGTTCTGCCTTGAGGGACTCGTCGATCTGATGGCTTACTCTTCTTGCCTCTGCCTCCTGGGCGAGACGTATGACGCGGTCCTCCTCTGTCTCGTTTGGGGGAGGTTTGAGGAGTTCGTCTAGGGGATCGAAGTCTGACATGGATTTGCTTCCAGCGGGCATGGTGGTGGGTGAAGGAGAGGGGAGAAGTCGGAGGCAATGTATTAAAGGGCCAGGCACGGTAATTTAAGAGTAAGGAAGATGAACATGCGCCAGTGCGATCGCTAAATCTTGGTTACCCTTTCTGCGTGTACTTTGCGCACCCAAACTCCATCCCCGCCGTGCCTGACGTGTGCCGATTATAGGTCCCTTTCCCCAAACGCGAACAGGAAATGAGCAAGGCACAACCACCTCGTGGGGCGAATACGGACAAAATGAGCGGCGGAACCCTCTCCGCCCTCTTCGCGTCCTCGGACTCGACTCCAACGGTACCGTCTACCCGAAGATGCTGGCATCCGAGCCATCTTCTCTCTCCGTTAAATAAACTCGCGTCGCCTCGACGGAAGAAAAAAATATTCATGTCGCCGAACTGACCCAGGCACGAGTTCCGGCCCGCCGTCACTTTACAGCACCAACCTCTTTGTGATCACCAGTTTGCGCTTGCCACAGCACGTACGTAGTGGTAGTTCTTGGTGTGCATATCCAGGGCGAAACATCTTCCCGCGATGATTCTGCTAGTCCGATGGCGGCGGACGTGTAGCACAATCTCAAACTCGAACTCGGCCATTCGATGACCGTGGTGGAGAGTGGGATCAGCAGGGCGCCAGGGGCACATGTATGATGACAAGCTGGATCACCAACTGCTATCATCGTTGAGCTTGTGGTCACGGTAAACATTCAGCGCCGCCTTGTGGCGAAATTACCCCCTGATCCTGTGCCCAGCCAAGACTTGGCCACTGCTGCATGTCTTTCGTACCGTAGCGCCATGCTCCACTTCCCATGATGCGGCCTGTGGTACCACTGCAGTGTCTGGGGGTCACCGCTCCGAGTCATTTGCCAGCCCTGGCAAATCATTGCAAATTCTTCCATGTCCAATCTAAATCCGCTAGCAACTCGAGTCATCCTCGTATTTTTTGTCGGACATCTACACCTAACTTAATATTTTCTGGCATGCCATGTCGGAATCTGACACTTCATCCACTTCCAGCTTAGCTTCCACCCCTTCTACTTCACCCCCATCAACCCCTCCTAATCTGCACCAAAACACAATCGACCCATCCGCACGATGGCTTGTTCAAAAGTTTGGAGGTACCAGCGTTGGAAAGTTTGCAGTCCAGATTGCAAAGGACATTGTCTCGTGAGCTCACGCATCATCATCCTGTCCGTACAGCGATGATCTGATTCTTTGCCACAGCAACTACCTTGATCAACACAAAATCGCGATCGTCTGCTCGGCACGTTCAGCATCCACCAAAGAGCTCGGAACGACAAACCTATTGCTCAAGGCTGCCACAGAGGCCAGACAACGACCATCTACCAAGTCTCGCCCCAGTGGAACCACGACGCCCACCACCAACGGCATGTTTGGACGACCGTCCGAGCCCTCTTCACCTCGCACACGCAGCTCATCCCCACCTTCCATCGCCTTCTCCCTCACGCCTCTGAGTAACCCTCAGTCGGGACAAAGCGTGCCCGAGTTCAGCGCTACCGTCGACGTTATCCGTTCCGAACACTTGGCAGCAGCCGAAGACTCCATCGAGTCCGCCGACATTTTACAAGAAATCGAGGCAGAGATAAATCGCGATTGTGATTGGCTTCTTGCATTCCTGTTTGCAGCACAAGTAAGGTCGTTGTCTAGATCTCACGGTCCACGTTTGTTCAATCGGCTACATCACAGGTGATCGATGAAGTGTCTCCTCGATCTCGAGATTCCATTATTGGCTTTGGTGAGCGCTTGGGATGTAAGCTCATGACGGCCATCCTTCGAGATCAAGTAAGTTATCTACTGTAGTTAGCATTAGTCTCACCGGTAAATTTATCTTTCAGGGCATAGATGCCGAATACGTCTCATTGGAAGATATCGTGCCTATCTCAGATGACTGTGATCTCCACGCAGAAGGATCTTTAGATCAGTCCTTTTACGATGGCGTTGCTGCTGCGGTCGGAGAACGCATCAGAGAATGTACCCCGAGGGTACCTGTCGTCACTGGTGCGTATCACTCCTTACGTGCACGTCTCCCACAAACCTCGTCCAGGTTTCTTTGGTCCAGTTCCCGGGTCGTTACTGCGCCAGGTTGGCAGGGGCTACACGGACCTCCTCTCCGCGTTACTCGCTGTCGGCCTCGAAGCCTCCGAACTGCAGATTTGGAAAGAAGTGGATGGCATATTCACTGCTGATCCACGAAAAGTGCCTACGGCGCGTCTTATACCAATTATATCACCAGACGAGGCCGCGGAACTCACCTATTACGGGAGTGAAGTCGTCCATCCGTTTACCATGGAGCAGGTTCGTGTACTGCTTCGTTTTGTCTTGCCCGATGCTCATACTTGTCTAGGTCATCCGACGAAAAATACCTATCAGGATAAAGAATGTAGAGAACCCCAAGGGCGGAGGAACAGTCATCCACCCGGACCCGGATGAAGTTTCTGACGAGTCCGACCCAGACTCATCATCCTCCCCAGCACCGCTGACGATCCAGACACTCTCCTACGCATCCCCCGAACACATACATCAGAGTAAACGTCTCCCCACGGCGGTGACCATCAAGGAACGCATCGTCGTTCTCAACGTGAATTCGAACAGGAAGAGCGTCTCCCACGGCTTCCTCGCGCGCATCTTTGGTACGCTCGACCGGTTCGGCGTCGTCGTCGACTTGATCAGTACGAGCGAGGTACATGTCAGCATGGCGATCGAAGACAATCTCGCGCGCAAGATCATGGACCGATTAGTCTCGGAACTCCAAAAAAGCGGATCGGTGAGTCTGCTCATCTGCTCGTCTCCATGCACCCGCGAACCCACCCAACCAGGTCACTGTACATGCGGACATGGCGATCCTCTCGCTCGTTGGGAAACAAATGCGCAACCTGGTCGGCATGTCCGGGCGGATGTTCCAAACCCTCGCCCAGGGCAACGTCAACATCGAGATGATCAGTCAAGGGGCGAGCGAGATCAACATTTCGTGTGTCATATGCAGGCGGGACGCGGTCAAGGCGCTCAACTTGATCCATCAGAGTTGTCTGCAGATAAAGCCGGAAGGCGTTCGTGGGAGAGGTGTGCCCCCCTTGCCATGTGTTTGGGTCTGTGGCTGATGTGTGATCGACAGTGGGCCCGTGGCTCTTTTAAAGGGCGTAGAAACAAAAAGAAAAAGGGACCGTGTCCTGCGTCTGGTTTAGAGATGGATTTTTCTTGCTTGGTGTTCGAGGATGTTTTAGACGAGCGCATGAATCTATCGGTTTAAAGGTTTGCAGCGTCACGAGATGATTCAGAGAGAGCCATGGGTGGCGTCATCGCCGCTGACCTCCCGGAATCCGAGCCGCCAAATTAAACAGCAGGCGGACAGAGTTGTTCGGAAAGGCGAATGGTACATTCGATTGGTGTATTTCGTTGTTGGCTAGATAGTTATCGACGTCTAGGAGGAGTGGCATCCATCCCTCATGCTTGTCTATGCATACCATGATTCACCCTTGTCAACATTCAGAATATCTAGCTGCACTGGATGTGGTTGTATGATGCACAGGTAGTCATGGACTCGTGATTGCAAAGTTCGAGTTCCAGTCCATCCACCACATGTTCGTCGAGAAAAAACCAACACAAACACTACAAGACCAACCACCTCGAAAGAAGACGCAGAAAGCAATCAATTGGACCTCTGGTCTGATGGTAGTCTTCTAGTTTATAAACGTCCCGTGTAGACAAGCACAAGAAACATACGGAGCGAACATTTCGTGTGACGTTTGACAACCGCCATTCGTCCAGCTCTCTCTTCATACTTGTTATACAATGGTTCGATCTTCCATCCCCCTCTGGCATGTACTTCTTTCGTTGGCCCATCGGTTACGTTGAAGAACTGGGGACAATAAGTATGCGTGACTTGTGAGCACCCATTCGTCGCGCGAGTCGTCAATGAGACATTCTGGATTGCGATCGAAAAGTGTCCAGCAAGGATGAAGCGTGCCCTCGATCAGAGTGTCCTATTCCTCGCGTGAACATTGAGTTTTCTGGCGGCATTCCTGAAGAAGCTGGCGCAAATGGCTTTGCAAATGCGCTGGTCGTCCTTTCCGGACAACAAGACGTCATGTTTGCTATCTACGTCGTCATTAATCCTAAAGCGTGATCGAGTTGAACCGAGTTCTCACCTTGGCTTGCGAAATATCCTGCGTGTGTCTCATGCTTCTGGCATGGATCATGTTCTTGTCGTGCCACGCGTTCGAGAAATGGACTGCTTTCCATCCATTGTATGCCGTGAGCTACTTGAAATGTTGGATGGTTACCCTCTTTTTTGGGCGGATGGAATTAAGCGTTCTTCGAATCCCGCCTGGGCTTAGTTTGACACTGACAGCTTCTGTGAACAGGTCAGCGTGACAAAATAAAAATGCACGTCGGAGTCCGAATAATGCATCCGTGGCGATAGTGCGTTCACGGGTTTCGTCCAAGGAATCACGGCTAATCACGGAGTACTGACTGCAAAGAGGGTCGGTGACAGACTCTTGCAGCAGTATTTTAACTGTCACGGACAGCTCGCAAATGCGAAGCACATATCCGTGGATACATTTTCCAGTGATTAAAGGTCAGGATGATGTTGTAAGTAAAGTACTCTTCAAGAGTATAGCCCGATACGATGCAAATAAATACAAACATCGTGCATGGCGGCAATTCTACGCCAACCACGTTTGAGAGAGACTACTACCGCAGTGGGAATTACCAGGAATCACCTTGAAATGATGTTTTCTGCGTAGACTCGGACATACCCGCCATACAGGTTTCATGTCTTCTAAATTCATCTCCATGGAGATCAACTCCCATTATTCTATAGTGGTGTGACCGTTAACACACTGCACCTGAACAGACTTCTCGATTTTCAGCCGGGGTAGGCATTGGCAAGCTATGCGCCCCCTCTTCCTTCGAGTGCACATCAAACCTGTACGGCAAATGCACCTCGCGCGTGACCTGGAAGCGATCCATATTGCGAAGGTGCTGGTTCTCGAGTCGATCTGAATCCCGTCGAACACCTAAGTCATGGTCACGAGGGAAAAAGAAAGCGTACAAAAGTTCCACTGCACCCGCCGTAACATCTCCAACAGGGCAGCGATGAACGAGCAGAGGTCGGCGTTTGCCCCATCGAAGAATATATTGGTCAGCCAAATGAAACGAATGCACAAGTTGGACACCTGCAAAGAGGAATTAGAGTTATATGTGAGAGGGGACGGGTCCGCGATCGTACCAAAGCAAAGTAATAGCACTGGGACGTCGTTAGTGGCGTCGGAGAAGTCAGGACAAGTAAACGCACCGGTATTTGTGATTTATAGACAAGCTCCGGTCGAAGAAGCGGATATCGAGCATGTGGCTTGCATACCGACCAGTCCATCAAAACGTCCTAGGACACAAATATGTCATGGCTGTCGTGACATACGGAGGTGGAGAAACTTACCCAGGCATACCCATATATCGAATTGACAGTCGCCGTAAAGCACCAGAGGATGAAGCTTGTACCAGAATGGGGGGAATCTGGGATGACTTTAGCTACGTGTTACCATCATCGAGTCGGACAAACTTTGGTGCCTCCAGTAATAGTAACAGAAGTAATATAGCATCGCTGTCGCGTACTTCCCAGCCTATTTGAACCAAATTATGAGCATATAATGAATGTGGGTCATATGGATACCGTACGTTGATAAGCTGGGTGGGGAGCTTCACGTCCCGATATCTCCTCAGGCACTGCATGAAACGCACCATGAACGGCAATATGCTGAGAAGATAATACCATCGCCAATTCTGGGCCACACTACACGTTGACCATGCTTCTTGCACATAAGAGTCATAAACTGAGAGACTGTTAGCGAAGTGGGCATAGAAGCAGCCCACGAAGTACAGGTTGGAAAGCGAATACACGAGGCTGCAAATTTGATCCCTGGTAGTGACAGGGTGAGACGATTTGGGTGAACCAAACGTCGATGATCATACCCGAGCCAGACATCTATGAACTGGAATATGATCAGATTTCGAAGGTGCCTCGTGATGTTAATACTCGGTGACGAACCTTGACCTCCCGTATCCCACTAGCCCCAAGCTTAGCTATGTTCTTGATTGTCCACCAACGAGCGCGGCCCCGCATGAAATTCTGGATGTCCAGGCATCGTTAGCGTCAGACATGGACATGGAGCATCAGGACGTGGCTGAAGGACTTACACGGATCGGAATAAACATTAGCACGAGGGTGAGAGCGAGCCAAATCAATGGCCAAAGCATTGGGCGACCAATTTGAGCCAAGGAGAACCAAAACGCATAGGCGAGGGTGCATAAGAGTAAAGAGGGAAGCTTTCGTGAGCGGTCAAAATCAGGTTGCGTGTGGTAGCCATATAATACATACTTCGAAGTATTCATGATGATCAAGCCTTGATCTTGGGTTAAGTTCTGTGTACATTGTTAGAGAGCGAACAAATGACATGTGGTCAGAGTAACGCACCAAAGATAAAGGCGTAGCTAATTCTTTTACGTGTCCACACGAGGATATTAATGCCAATTAATAGCGCCAGCAGTACCGGTATGACGAGTATGGAGTAAATAAAAATAAGGATATTCCCTGGTGGGAATGACACCCGCGTATGCTCCTGGAAAGCTACCACTGAAGTCAGAATGACCCCGTTGAACAGTCTTAAAAGAGGTTCCTACATAGGTAAGATCCCCCAGCAATCGCAGGAAGCGCTAACCCCAACCACAATCCAGAGCGGAGTGCACTAGAATAGTGCGTCTTCGATGATGGTCCAAATCGAAGGCAGTCTCTTGCTTTCTTCTTGTCTCCGCGTTCTGGAAATGAGATCCATGTGTCAGTGATACGTGAATAAACACGTAAATCCCACATAACTCGGGAGTGGAAGGAACATACTAAAATGCGTCGCGAAAAGGTGTTCCATGTCCTTGAGCATAGTGCCAACCATAGCACCAGATGCAAATGTGGAGGATTCTACCTACAATAATTTAGGCCCTGAGCGTCGCAACACCACGGGGCAGTGTGGTTGCATACTTTCTGCTTCATGTATGCATCCAGGATAGGCATCTTGGTGATTTTCACATATTTCTCTGACGCTTTGCGAAAGCCAACAAGATTAAGAATCTTGGTACAAGGCCCAGGGAAATAACAGACGTGGTCGGGGATGATAGACCAAGTTCAATTGCAAATTCGATCAAGGAAATTTGACGAGGATCTGAGTCAAAAAAATGTCAAAACGCAACAAGAACGTGTGCCTCACTCTGTAATTGTTTAAGATCTCGAGGCCGCTATAATACACGCAAGATATTAGCATCTTATCAGCCAATACATTAACCAAATAGCAGTATTGTGCGAGACGTGCCTCTCTCCCCGACCTTTCACTGGCCAATTTCCGAAAGAAGCGAACCGTCTCGACGTACCGGTAATGTTCAATGACAGCCTTTCGGAGTCGCTTTTTTGCGTGTTGATACTTGTGAGGGTTGACACTCTTCCCGCCGGTTTGATGACGCTTTTTGGATTTCGTTTTGAGGTGCGGAAACCACTGGACCAGTGATGAAAGTGCAGGTGTGACAGAAAGACATGCTCTCTCGGTCCAACTCTGAGCCTTCGATTGCGCGCGTGATTTCTAACGGGGTCAGAGTCAGTGGTATATGCATCCACAATTAACAGCACCGACATAGAACATTTTGCGGTGTACCGCAAGCTCCTTGAATTGTTCTCTCAGTAATTTGTCGTGTTCATGCATCTCCTTTTCCTTCTCGTCGTAAAATGCTTTTACTTTGTCTAGCTCGGCATCGAGCATGTCGAAAAACTTGGCATGGTTAGCGGGCAGATTAGAAAGTATTGTATACAAAGGCGATGGTGCAGGAGATCCTGAAAGACCAGGGTTAAACTATGACTAGACCGTGACGAACAGAGGAAACAAATACCCGAATCCTTGAAAAGGGGGGAAGAAGGTTGGGCTCCTGGAGGTAGCAACGTTTCTTCAGATGAGGCGTTTGATGCTCCTCCGGTCACACGAGGTGGAAGAATAGCCAATGTTAAACTGAAGGAGGCTCCTGATGTTTTTGGTGAGCTCCGGTTCGACCGTTGTCAGTGTGTGTAGACTTACCTTCATGGCTACTCGTCCGCTTCGTAGGGGAAGGAATCCCATGGTCACTCGAGTCCGTGGTACCCTCAGCTGTAGGGTCGGTTGCCAAAACCCACAAGCATGACATCCTTCCCGATGCCGTACTTGATCGATTCAAGTACGCATCTATGATTAAGAACAGATACATTTCATGTTCAGTAGCAGAATCTGCGTTCAAGAGTGTTCTTACCTTTGGAATCAGGAGACTTTGCGCGTATAACTCCCAATTGCACTTTAAGCCCGTGATAATCTCTGTTAAACAGGGAGTAATCATAGGTTGCCCAAGGTTACGTCAGAGTGTGGACATTCGAACAAAGCTCGTTACATGTAAGCTTTTTTCCACTCGGGGGTCTATGAACAACAGTTCAGCACGATGATACGCAGGATGAAACTCAGAGACACTCGCCAGGGTATCTTGGAGGTATCTGCGGAAGCGGGGTGAAAAGCTTGGTCAGGAATGGCCGACGCAATGGAGAGGGTTACTCCTCACCGTGCAAACTTCATTTCTAGTGATGCCTAGTTCATCCAAACTCACAGAAGGCACTATAGTCGGCACTTGAATGAAAATCCCATCGAATATAAGTGAGAGGTAATTGCCTCCTTGCTGCAAGTGTAAGAGCGCGGGATGCCCCGGGACATTCAAGTTTGTTCATCAGGAAGCTAGGCTCTCGTCAAGGAAACGGGTGGACGCTGTATGGTCGGCACACGACATCAATTGGTCAAGGTTTGAAACTTTCCAAAGGATCACTCGGACGATCAAACGAGATCGGCAGAATCCTTGTATGGGGCTGGGGCTCGGGTAACAAACAATGTAATATTCGGAGTTTGGGAGTTTGAATCCGAGACGCCTCGGGGACTGATAGTGCAGAGGAGGTTGGCTCTTTCTTAACCGGATGTGTCCTATTCGTTCTCATTCCTTGAGTCAGTTACAATGATAAAGATCCATTCACCATCTCATGTCAAGTACACACGTGCCAGTGGTCGGAGTGTCTTGTATACGAATATGGGTTTATTTACATCTCTGACTAAACGATACCTAATATGGCAGGTAGTTCGCTCATGACAACCACGTCGAGATATCTTCCCATCGGCGGCTGAGGACACCAGGCCCATTATATTTTCAATGGAACTTGATGGCTACGATTTTACATTGGACGCGCGCTTGCGCTCAAAATTGTAAAATCATGGTAGACTCCGCTTTGATCATCTGAATCCACATTATATGTCGTGTCATCTCTTCCTCGGGGCTTTTCTTGTCATTGGGCCAAGATGACGTCGGCAAACGCCGCGCAGACTTGATTCAGGACGGCACTTGCCGCTTTTCGCTACTTGGGAAGTGACATCTGGAATAGTTCTAGCTTACCGCTACCGAGCTCGAGCGCAGGCAAGTGCCGAAGCGGGGGAAGCGTGGGTACCACAGACAAGATTACAGGAGATCTCCGAGTCAGTTTCTCTGCAAGCCATCGATTGGACACAGTAGCCATTGGACCGGCTAGGGAGAGAGACTCTGAGGGAATGCGGGCCAATGCCCTGTCTATTCTCGTGCTACTCCGGCATCTCCCGGCCTGGACCCCTGCCATTCCTACCCTTGCTCTCTCACCCTCGGACCTCTTGTGACGCGGCCCTACGGGCTGCCCCACTTCACCATGCATCCTATTGTACTTGCAATTATGTGAACTGATGTTACACAGACACACCAGAGTTCAAATGTTTCAGTTCCGTGCCACGTGTATCGTGCCATTTGTTCTGACTTCCGTTCCTCATACGGTCTACCGTTTAAGGGGGAATACTCCCAACCACTGACCATCTCCGAGAATTTTCCACCCTGTGAGATCTGCTGAGATAGGTACAACCCCAGTTCCCGTCCTGGGCTGCAACTGGATCCGTTTCTTCGCTGAACTTCCACAGGAAACAAGTTTTCAAAAGGGGAGATACACCCACACCGTATCAAAACCCACCATTGAGTCCTTATCAATTCTTGCTAGCTCAACATGGAGGTTACATTGAAACCTTATATGGCTCGTTGCGAGGCATCACGCAGTCCGCAGCGTTGGAATCGACCTTACCTCGGACTTCGGAGGTAAAACTTCGCTTGCATTTCACCTCACCTTCCGGCTACAGTAGCGGCAACTTCTAACCTCACAAATCCTGACTGTCCGAAACCTGACTTTTCCCAATTTCCGTGTATGTCTGTGGTCCTTGTTATGCCACGTCCGCACCCTTTGGAATGAACGCGCGCTATGCAAGCACCAGTGCCTGGAAAGCCAACTGCAAGTGTTCGGGTCGCCCATTGGCACTTGCGTTCGTCTTAGTGTAAAGAAATCCATTCATCTGACCTTGAGAATTCGAAAAAAGTGACACGATTGAGGTAGCGTGAGCAACTACCTATCACGCCGGCATACGTGTCAATCGGCTATCGCGCGCAAGGTCAAACATTTCTAGCCGGATCTCCCAACCCCCTCCACGAGTCGACTCACTGGCAGTCTCTTCGGTGTATACACGGTAGCACTGTCCAGCAGCGGACACGATACACGTCACGGTTCTGCACAACTTCGATGAGATATCCATGCTGTCTGCTCATGTCACGGAGTTAACAGAGGAAGACGAGTGACTGGTCATTTGAACAACAGCACAGCATTGTGGGATGTTGCGTGTCGGACAGTGTAAAGAATCGAATTTGCACGTACGATTGACAAACATGTCGCCTGTTGACAGCCTGAGGTTACCCAAGTACGTCTTCCACGTGCAGCCTTCAAACTGCCGCAACGCAACGTCGATCCTTATCTCGCGTGAATTTGAATATTATCTCGCACGAAGTGAACGACGTGGGGGTGTTTTCCACGTGAGCCCTGATCACCCGAGCAGTAGATAAGAATGCATGACAACGCGACTCCGTCGGTGGGGTCGCAGGGCTAGACTGTGCTAGCCGGGAACGTGATCGACGTTGAGCGAATCGCCCTGCCGTTGCGCAGAGTTGAGATCGCAGTCAAGATCGTGCAACACGACCTCGAAAATGTCCATGTGGCTTTTCTCGGACGCGTCCGTCTCGGACAACCACGCGTCTTCGAGTGCGTATACGAACCTTCGAGGTAGCGCGCTTCGTGTGGAGCGATGAGTGGCAGGGACGCGGTTAGGATTGGGATTGAAATGTATGTTTTGAGTCTTTCACCGACATGGATCCGGAAACACGGAATAGACGCATTACTTAGTCGAGGATGGTAGGTACAAGCGCCGCGGCCAGCTTCCATCGTTGTGTACGCTCTTCGGGCCTAAATGCCAAACGAACACAAACAAACCAGTTTTGAGATAGGCACAACGGTATCTGGCAACCGCCTAAACTGGTCCCAGATACAACGGCACAAGGCGCGGGGGTCATCGCCACCGAAAAGGCACTCAAGTACGACCGAAGTCGCTAAAGACTACCCCACGAGTCCATAAACGGTTAGGGGGGACCTTGACGCCTACTCTCCGGAAGAAATCCCATTACAGAAACTGTGCGTGAGGAGCCAACAAACCAGTTTCACTCGTCAGACAAGCGCTAGTACCGCTTTCCCAACTCCTTCAACATCGCCCATAGCGGCGTGGCGACGTTCGTCCACCGCGCAGTCCGGTTGTCTGCAGTGCGCTGATAGGAGGAGAATTGCCAGTGGACTTGAACTTGGTAGCTCAATAGAAGATTTGCCCCTTCAGTTACCCCTGAGTCCTGCCACGATTGTACGAGTCACACGACACGTACAGATCCGCGTTGGCACCGACCAACTTGAAAGTCTGGATGGCGGCGGTGATGCTGAAACAATCCACTCCCGTTGTGTTGAGTCACCTTTTCATCCTCTTCCCGACTTGGAAGTTCTTTCGTGCTTGCCAGTAGGTATCAGCCGATTTTCGCCTTATATCATCATTTCACAAGTTGGGTCGTGCAACTGATCTGCGTAATAGAAGCCTGAGCTTTATCCTCGGACAATCGAACACAGCCGTGGCACACCATCAGGTAATCGGCCGATCGAGCATGTCTCTGTCCCCTCAATTCCTTGGGTAAACCTTCTTCCTAGCACACGACCTTTGAAACATCCCCAGTGTGGCTTGCTGGTACTCGTGAAGTCCGAGCCTGGACCCAACCTATGTGGACATACGGTCCGAAACCCTGGTTGTGAAAAAGGAACCGCACATCGCGCTATGTATTCTCGCATATCCTGGCCGCGGGCCTCTGTATCAACGGAAACCAGATACTTCCAAGGTTATATCTGCGAGACATGCTCACTCTTTGGAGGTTTATTGTCCAGTGAATAAACCGCCCGCCCGTAATCAAGGACTTAGTAGCGATCCAAGAGCTCGCAAGTCCGGTCCCTGAAGCACGCTCCAGGGCCTCATCTCAGCTCTCGGCGTAGAATTCATTCCACAGAAACAAGGAAAGACACCGGTTTTACTTTCTTCATTTCATTTCGTTTTTCTTTGAAATTCAACTTTTTTGTTTCATTAGGGTGTACGTTCCCTGTCCACGTCTGGGCGCCCCTTGCAGGTCCGCTGTTTCCGCCGACTATTTTACATATTTATCTACCTCCCACTTCTGCTAGGTCGCGTGACCCTTTGTACCATGGACATGGTAAAAGACTCCGGTTGCCTATCTGACGGGTAAGTTCCAGATACCCCTACCCCATTAATCCTTACCAATTCAAAGTGCATGCACAATCTGTAGGTCATGTCCCCCATCTTTACGACCGAATTCGTTTGGGAATGTCGTTCTGCAATTCAATCACTTCTTCGAAACCCTTGGCAAGAACCTTGGATGGCAACACAGCAGAGCACGGACTCGAGAAAACGAGCGCGTATATTCCCACAAAGTGAGGTATAGATGTAAATCTAAAGTAGCTGTAGTCCGTCTCGGCTGGTATGCACGCGTAGCAATCAACCCCATCTGTTTTTTTTTTCAGTTTCAAGAAAGCCGAGGTGACGCTCTCGCACTGCCCTGCAGCGCCACTGGAGAATTGCTATGACTTCTAGACACGCTGGGTCGTACACGATGTTCGGAATGCAATCGTGTCCGTTCGTCCGCATCGCTGTCGTCCTCCGTGCCATCTACCTCCTCCTCTTCGCTCTCGCGGAGTTGCGAGAGTGGCATGTTGGCAATACCATCTTCCTCCTCGAACGTGCTGAACAACGTGTTGCTTTGGGCACGATATAGCGAGCTCCGGCGACCGTGGCCTGCCGAATTGAGGACACCGTCGGATCGTAGCTCGGATGTACCTCCCCAGCCATCGAGCGACGGGCGGCCTTGGAGGCTCATGCGTGGGTTCATCAACCCGCCTTCGAGCGCCGAGTGGCCATTCGCTTTTGGAGGGTCAGATTGCCGTGAGAGATTGAGTAGATGGACGCCGAGGAAGGTCACAGTGAACCCAGCGAGCAACGTCATCGTGTTAGTACCGTCGGTGGTGTTGAACCCTTGGAACAAAATGAGGGATGCCACGATCGTCGCCGTGGAAAAGCCCACGTAGTACATTGGGTTCACGCTAGAGGAGTGCGAGTGAGGGTCGTCGAGGGAGTACGACTGGACGAACGTACACATTCGTGGAGAACGTATCGAGAGCCTTGTTGAAGTAGTTCATCTGCACCAATATGCATCCCACCACAACTATGCCGAACACGTATGTGCTTGGATGTGTGAATTGGTTGTTTCCACCCAAGCTGAGTTTGACAGCGACGCCGAATC
The DNA here is from genome assembly GCA_015039435.1 of Imleria badia. NCBI lineage: Eukaryota > Fungi > Basidiomycota > Agaricomycetes > Boletales > Boletaceae > Imleria > Imleria badia. Next base: position 65,399 of record MU130789.1, read on the forward strand.
CTTTTATCGCCATGACAGAGACGGAGCCAACAAGAGAGCATATGGAGATGTAGACCAGAGGAGTTGAGCGGCCGTAGCGAGGTACAATGTTGAAAATCATGACCAACGTGAAGATGAAGACGGTAAGGCAGTACAACATAAAGCCTGCGCCAAATTAGTAGTCTGTCTATCAACGACGCAAAAGGCGACGTACCTGGCTGTATGGCATAGTGAAGGATTTCATCGACTGTTTCGATCTCCTTGTCTGGTGGTGCGTGGAGGACAATGATAATGGAACCGATTAGGCATAATGCGCATCCCGTTCGACCGAGGTGACCAAGTTCTTCATTCAACAGGAATGACGCAAGCACTGCACTGTGTGGTGTCAAGTTTGATAGTGCCAAAAAATCGAATGGACCGACCCAATGAGGACGCTCAATGCACCCAACGGTGTCACTAATATTGGTGGTGCAAACGTATAGGCAGCAAAATTTGCGACTGGGATAATATGAATGCATGAAGTCATATCTTGACTGAAAACTCACTTTCGCCTAATATCACTGTTCACAAGCACAGGTCGCACCATGTGAGTCTGATTAGTAGCACAAGGGGGTGGACGCACGGGTTGATATGCCAGCCCACCACGTTGGATTCCGAAGATAGGCATAGTCATCGGAGGCGGAGGCATAGGAAGAACTTCGTGCACCGGCATCTGTTAGACCCTAGGACACGCACGCATCAGCTTTGAAAACCAGGAGGCTTGGGACCAGTTTTGAACTTGCCTTTTTCGTAATAATAAAACTTGTGCCGATGGCAATCGAGCTAGAGACAGCAAGGGCCAGCCCGATATATTTATCTTCCACCATCGATACCGACGAGATTGAGGAGGGAGGACAAAACCGAGGACGGACAAGGCAGCCCGTCTGAAATGGTATGTAGGTCGCAGGACCCACTGCGGCCATAGTGCCACGCTGCCCAACCCAACTCACGTGCCACAGACTACTTATAGCTTTGTCCTGTGCACAGATGGCGTGCAAACGTGAACACGAATCTGAGCTACTGTACTATTGGTCTAGATACGGTGGAGAAGAAGATCAGTTGAAGTTCGTCAATGACACCAGTTATCTCGTTGTCGTCGGTCTAACTGCGGCAAAGAGTTCTTTCGGTACAAATCTGGCTGGCAACTGCGTGACAACAACTTTCAAATTATTACAAGATATCCTTGACACTAAACTACACAAGCATCACTATACGAGGTTTGTTGCGAGTGTCGTGCTCGTCGTTGGCCCCACTGGCACAATTGGGACAGCGGGCCACGGCCCGGAGTTTCCATCTTTAATGATAACTTACAAAAGTTGTCGACGACCTACGCTTGATAAGTTGAAAATTAGTATCCTCTAAAAAGCATGGAGAAATCCTCAAGGCATGGAAGTCCTTGTTCTTCGATTCGGAGTGACAAAGTTTCGGGAACGACGATTTCCCTTGGGCGATCAGTGGGGGTGCAGAGCTTATGAGACAGTTCAACTGTTCGAGGATATACATACCAATTCTGCCACTGCATGCGTATCAGGGAGGTGACGCGTGGAGAGTGACTGTAAGGATTAAAGCCTATTTGTCAATTGGGTGCAATCCACATACCTGCCAGAGACTCGGCCGCATCAGCAGGCTTCGGAACGTGGTTGGCCCATCTTGGGTCATACAGTGCTAGACAACAACCATCAAGCTTGGAGCCTCATGGCCGTGGTGGTGTCCCGAACAACTTGGCATTAGCAACTGTTGATTGAAACCCGAAACCGCGTATTACTCGAGTTAGTACTACCTGTTTTGTAAATACTGCTTCATCGAAGCGTTGACAAGCGCACGTGCAGCCACACGTCCAACACCGCAACTTCGACCCTCGCCAACGTTTTTTTTTCCTTTTATTGAACCATTTCTTTTTCCCTTTCAACCCTCACTTTAGTTTACGATCAGAGCAAGCAGGACATGGCTGAAAGCAAGGACGATCTCACGCCAACAGCTGACCCCACTCTTATTCTTGACGAGGATGCACCTGGCCCTCCCATTTCCCTTCCAGACGAGTCTGCTGAAGCTGGGGAAGTTGGAAAGCTAAAGATGATTGTACAGCTTGTCAAAAGGTGCCTCGGTGTGAAAGACATCGCTGCGATGTGCGTGCTGCGCATCACCGGCGCCGCCACTGCACCACTGACCAGCTGTCCTACGTAGGCGCTTGTCGCTTCCAGCTTCCTTGCTCGAGCCATTGCCAAACCTGGAGTATTGGCATTACCTCGATCGGCCTGATCTATTCGCAGCGTACGTCGTGCTTTGGTGTTGCGCGCTATTCGGCTCATGTGACACCTTCGTAGCATCAACGACTCGGATGATGCCTTTGAGCGCATGCTTTCTGCGGTGCGGTTTGCGTTTACCAAGGACCTCAAATTCATTGTAAGTGACTGCTGTTGTCCGATCACACATACCCGTGCTTTGACACTCGCACATGCAGCATGGTAAAGTGTGCAAGCCATACAACTCAGTCCTCGGGGAGCACTTCCGTGCACATTGGGACGTCCCCCCTGTGCGATACTCTTCTGACCCAATGCAACCCCCGATATTCGGAACACACACAACACAGGCACCTCCCTCCCCGCAGGTATCGACCACTGCATTGCTATCAGAGACCTTGAGTATCAAGAGTGGTCGAAGTGGACGTAGCTCCAAGAGCACTCGAAGCGGTCTCAGTCTCCTTTCCAAGGTTAAAGCTAGTCCCTCGACTGCTCCTACTTCGCCACATCAAGTCACCGATGCCGGCCTTGCCGGTCATATGTCTAGCCTCTCCCTCGTTGCAGGTGGACCAGAAATGGACCCTCTCCGTGTGGTATTTCTCACTGAACAAATCTCGCACCACCCACCTGCATCTGCATACTACGCCGTCTGTCCTGCTCGCTCTATTGAGATGTGTGGGGTCGACCAGATATCGGCCAAGATCTCAGGTACAACGGTGCGCGTCGCGCCAGGATCGTACAACAACGGGATTTATATCAACATCAACGGTGGTCCTGGAGAAGGCGAGCAATACCACATATCGCATCCCATCGCCAGCATCAACGGCATTTTGAGGGGGAGCTTCTACATCACGGTTGCGGATTCGACGATTATCACATGTACTGGCGGGCGGGGTAAAGAAAGTTACCGTGCGGTGATAGAGTACAAGGAGGAGGTACGTTGATCGCTTGATCGGGGAGCACATTCCTAATTTAGTCGTGACTATGCAGTCATGGCTTGGGCGGGCCCATTTCCTTGTCGAAGGTGTTATCCACACGTATGACGAAGACGCGACGGAACACGAAGAGTGGACAAAGGTCAAGCATGTCCCTCAGTCTCGCATCGCCGCCTTCTTCGATGGTTGTTGGCGAAACCACATCCGGTGGCGACGTAATCCCTCGGGTTCCACCGTGTCTGTGTCGTCGATGGCAGAGTTCCACACGTTGATAGACCTCGAAAAATTACAGGTCATCCCCAAGGTTGTGCGTCCCCTCGAGAAGCAACTCCCCAAGGAAAGTCGAAAGTTGTGGGAGAACGTCACTGCCAAGCTCCTTAGCAAGGAATATGGTGATGCGACCAAGCACAAGCTTACGCTCGAGCAGAAGCAGCGTGATGAGGCCAGCGAACGGAAACGGAAAGGCGAAGTGTAAGTGGGCGAATTCCTAGACCGGATGTCGGACCACGAGATTGACAGGACTTTTAGATTTATACCCACATACTTTGACAGGGATATCGACTCTGGCATACCCGTGCTCACGGATGAAGGTCGCAAAGCTGTGGAAGAGGAGCTCCGAGAATCAGCTTCGGACACGATATAGAGCGCCTTGCACTGACGAAGGCACAATTCACGACTCGTAATGACCTTTTTTTTCGCTTCATGCTCCTTTTCTTGGAAGTTCGCAATCCTGCGCAGGCCTAGGTGCTTGACCTGCTACTGGATCTAATATCATTTGCACATCTCTCGATGATATCCCTATACTATCTAACACTCAATCAATGTCTTTCTCAAGACAAACCAGGTCCGACCTTGAACAAATAATTTGCAATTTCTTTTCTTCGTCCACCATTGGAAGAGAGAGATCTTGTACCAGTGGTTTACACCACTAGGAGCAAACGGCCTTCTAGGTATTATGTGATGTGGTGAGGTACTCCGTGGTAAAGGAGGAAAGAAGAAAACGAAAATATCGTGAGAATATGGAGATATAGACTCCCTCAGACCCAAGACTTCGAGATCAGTGCTGATCGTATGGGGATACGTCACGGCTCTCCTCCTGGAAACCGGGACAATACTGAGCCTCCTGCGCGCCCTTATCGTGTTGAGGTTTATTGGCACCAGGGACGGAATCGAAGTCATGGCTAAACCCCACAACCATTCAAACGTGTCGCAAGAAGGAAATATAGTCATCCGTCATCACACTCCGAGTCCCTGATGAATGACGCCCATAAATTGACGACCCCCAATGATTTGACAAACAGTTTCACTCGCCATCGGTGCAGTAGGGTGCAGTTGCGTTGGGATCATGACCCTCAAGTTTACTCCTTATATCTTTTAAATTCAGACCACAACCGCAAGGAAACACGAAAAGATAGGCGATCTGTCGGACTACGAGCGCAGGCTGCGATTTGAAATATCAAAACCCAAGAGTTTCGCCTTCCAAGATCGGGGTAACTATGTACTGATCCCCGCTTCTCCCGAGTCCAGCAGGGTTCCGACGATCGGGCTGTGTACGTCGGCCGGAACTTCAACTTTGAATTGCTTTCCAGTTCGAGGTTGCGCAATGGACCTGGAAATATACGTACGCGTGCGGCGTGTTCTAAAACATTGACAGTACTAGTAGGTGCTGCGCGCGTGATCGCTCCAAACAACCGGTTCGTCGGATAGGGAGAGATGTCACTTTGAGTTTCTCCGCGGAAGAGGGGGAATAAGGTTCAAGGTATCATGTGTCTCGGATAAATAGACAGAAAGAGATGCGCTACATAGCATTGCCATCTGGTTATAGCACTGGAGGTAATAGTTTTTGGTCCGAAAACTGAGAAACAAGACGGACGGCACCTCGGCACGTCTTCGCAGGGGGAACAGCATCAAGTACTTGAAGTAGTTATGTATGGACTACTGTCAATGGTATACCTGCGTTGCTTGGGCGCGTTGTGGGCCGGCTTGGTGAAGCCAAATGGAAGAATAAAAAATCATGGCTCAACTGAGGGTCGAACTCAGGACCTTCTGTGTGTAAGACAGAAATCATAACCACTAGACCATTGAACCAGGTGGTAATCAGCCAATCTGGTTACACTATATTGTACTTAGTCGGTTTGGTTGGCATGAGAACCGGAAGAGCGGATTCCGGAAGTTCCCCTGATAGTTTATCTCTCCTCAATCAAGTGTGTGCAAGTAAACCGGCCTAGCCGACATTGTAGAATCGTGTCTTATCATGCCCGTTGGACCGTAGAACTATCAGTGATCATCAATCAAGTGTATCTACGCGTGATCTCGGATTCTCGGAAATAGATGATCGGGCGGCAACGGACTCACAAATGGTTATTGTTGTAAAGCAACAGCAGCTTGTGCATTCTCTCCCAAGCCTCCACCTTGCCAGTTGTCTGTCGTCCAGACGGTCCTCCTGAGACCTCTTCCCGTCACTTAGCGTCTCTCTGTGTTCACAGGTTCCGAAGGACCAGTTGCCGCGTCTGAGCTGTGAAACAGGTACTCTGGTAAATTGTTGCATTGTTGCATTTTTTTTCTCTTCTTCGTGGAACTGCTGACAGATGCTATTCTTCTCAGGAGACGACATGACGTTACAGCAAGCCCTGCTCCTGCTGGTTTGCGCCTGCCTCTTCGCCACATTGATCGCAGCCACTGAGCCTGCTCACGTACACGAGGCACGTCAGGGACCCGTATCCATCGAACCTCTCTCTACAGGCCCCGGCCCAGAGTCTATACCGTCGACGTCGACGTCGCACGGGTCAACAACGATGTCTTCGACGCCAAGCAGTGAGCCGTCTTTGTTTTCATCTTCAAGCAGCTCACGTTCGCCCTTGTCCATGTCGTCAAATAACCCATCGTACTCATCGTCATCCGGAACCCTAGCTTCACTTTCATCATCTGGCACATCTTCAGCCAGGCCTCAGCCTTCGTCTTCCCCTGGAAGTCTCGATTTTACCATTCAGAACATGACAACGTGCACCTCGGGCTTAATTTCGTGGAAATACAGCGGAAAAGACGCTGAATTATTATTGTCAATTACCAACATAGGCATGCCTCAAAATGACGCTTTGCTTCGCATCAAGGGGAAGCGGAGCTTGGTCAGTGTCACGATGCAACAGCTGGTGGACACCAACACCACTGTGTTATCTTGGACGTGGTCCTCTGTCACTCTCACGCAGGGTTGGTACGAGATCCAGGGTCTCGCACTCTCCACGCCGACTGTTAGCAACAACTCTGCGCCGTTCTTCATTTCGAACGGAACGGATGTCACCTGTTTGGCAGCTACATCGCCACACGCTTCATCCTCGGCGTCCTCTAGCGTCAGCACCCTTCCATCCTCAAATTCAAATGTGGGCATTATTGTGGGGGGTGTCGTTGGGGGTGTTGTCGCTGTTGCCCTGGCTATCATCGCAGGGGTATGCTTGTGGTCACGGCGACGAAAAAGGTCGTTCGTTGGACGAGGCGGAAGCAGCGATCGAGCATGGGGATCGCTCAAATCCAATAGCTCGAGCATTCAACCAGGAGGCAGTGGGGCTCAATTCACCAGTAACCATTTCCATGCCCACTCAGATTCAACGGGAGCCATACTTCAAGATGTTGCGGGTGGGAAAGTGTCTGCAACGACCTCCCCTGGTGGTTCTGACGAAGATGTCATCGTCGTGGGCGAGGAAAAGCTTGTTTACCCTACCTCTTCTTCGGGAATGAGCCCCTCTGACGCTCTGAATACTCCTGTTCATTACGAGCGTCGTGCTTCGACGTACTCTATACAAACCCCCACCATCGTCGCAAGCGAAAGTTTCCGACCCCGTGTCCCCTCTACACAAACATCCACTCAAACCCTCGAACAACAAGCGCAGCGGATTCGCTCCTCGATGGAAACCTCTGTCCGACGCCGCAGCGAGCGTCTCTCGATGCCCACCTTGCCCTCCACAGCCCTTTCCCGCCTTCCTCACTCGCCCACGCATAACCAACCTCAAGAAGAATATCCTCTCACGCCCGTGACGCCCACGCCTGTTAACCGTTCTGTTTCAACCGGTGCGGTCTCCATGACCGCACGGCGTACATCCCGCAAACCTGTCCCACACTACGATTCCTCACTATTACTCGAAGACAAGAATGCAGACTCGGTATCTACGCTCACGGCGGGTGCCGAGTCTTCGCAATCACACGGAACGGGATTGGGAACGGGTGCCCACGGGATGCCATCGGATTTGGTGCACAAGCCAAGCTTTGGGGACGGACGTCCTGTGCACTATCTGATCCCAGATATGCCCCCACCGCAACAAGACTGAGATATGGGTGAGGCCCCCTTGTCGTGGTTCTGGTCTTCGTCTTGTTCGTCTTTTGTGCTTTCTTTCTTATTTTCCCTTCAACTTTCCTCTTTCGTATCCGGTTCCGTTTGATACGCCTTTCCCCTAATGGGACGGGACGCAGGATTGGGTCGTTCAGCGTGTTGTGCGCTATCTCTAGTTCACAGCCGATCACAACGTGCTTGTAGATCCGGAAGTTCAGCCAGGGAAACAAGGGACGGTGCTCTGCTCCGGGCCTTGGACCACACAGCACGATGATACACACCCGAACCACGCGTTGATCCACTGATCCTAGACATGCACAGACATGGACATGGACATCTATTTCTATGGCTTGATGTAGCTTATCGACTTCCCCTTTCCTGGTATATTTTTGCAACTCTAGGTGAAGCAGGGTCGTCGTGTTCATGTCGCTTTGTTTTCGTGGCCCAATCGATGCACTAGGCTTTTTCTCTTGGTCTGAGTCGCTCTTTGGGCGTGGGTGCATGCATATGTTTACTACGCTACTATAGCTCATGCGTCTATAATTGTACAATTGTCGATCAAAGCAACTTGAAACACATCCTATGATTGCGCCATCCCACGGTCATTCCCTATCTACGTTTGTTCCACGTTTTGAAATTGGACGATCGCTTCGTCGTGCAAGGCCCTCTTTTTTGCTCTTCTTTTTGACGGGCCCCTTGCGCGTTTCTCATCCATCTATGCTCCACACGTACGTCGAGATAGGGACCTTGCGGAAAGGCCAAGGAAACCACCGGGTCGATAATTTTAAACGTGCATTCATCCCGAGACTCTTGTCTAACCGGGCCTTCCCCTCAAAGAGCGCATTCCGACTCGCTCGTCCAACTCTCCCTTGTTTTCGTTCTACAAGATACAACATGTGCACAGCACCCCAGCCATGATCATCGTGGCAGACGATCCCGATCACTAAGCACTGAACCGCCGGGAGGACGACAGCGCCGACACGTACACACGGAAAAGGGAGAAAGCTTAAAATTTGATTCGCTCGAGAGGTGGTATTATGGACTGTACCATGATTTTCGGGCACTCAACGCGCCTTTTCTTTTCACATGTAAAGCACACCCGACGGGTGGAGATCATCTGCCGGTCGTCGCAACAACGCAAAAACAAACGACGTTCGAATTCCAGATTCCCAACGACCCAATTGAATGTGTCTGAACCGTCGTATGCAATTGAATACCTGACCGTGACGGAGAGGCGATGCGCTTCGCTTGGGAGACGTATTCGGAATTCGATCTTTTTTTTGGTTCCGCGGCGACATGTACGACGGAACAGACGGTGATGTCCGCTGGTGCTCCAATGGACGCACGCTTGCGCGACCGTAGGACACGTTTTTGGGTTTGACGTTCGCGCTCAACTGCCCTCGGGATGTGTCGTGTCCAAGGGTTTTTTTTTCGTTCGTTCGTTACCCGGTTCCTTCGAGATACGGGTTTTAGGGATCGACGGTGCGTCGAACATGACTGTTGTCGTCGTCAATTGAAGCCGCACCGCGGTACCTTGTTTGGACGTGCATGTGCGTCTTCATCTAAACAGCCTTTGAGAACCTTTGGTGTCGTACCTGAATCGAAATATATGGTAGGTATCCACGCTCAGCATTAATACTTCACCTTCTTTCTTCAAATCCTCATGCCCCAGTAATCCCGCTGGACGATGGCAAAAAAATTCAGACCAGAGTCTGACAGGTGGAGTATCATTCCGGCTTAGAAGGATGGTTAGGGCTAGGTTTTCAGGTTTTTGGGTGGAAAAAACATGGACGAATGACATGGTTTCAGATGCTGACGCTACACTAGGTATTACGCAGCAGTCCGATCAAAACCTGGATGCCAGTTCCACAAATCGGAGATGAGTCATTGAGTCCTATCGCCTGTCGCTACTGAGCGCACTGGCAGGCGCAAAGTGCCGAAGCGAGGAGATGTGGGCAGTCAAGACAGGGTGCTGTCAGGGATCGTAGATCTCCCCATGGGCTCCTTCGCGTCAAAATGAATGCCCTACTGTATGTACAATTACACTCCTTGAAACTTTGGCAACCAATTCAAAGTTCACCAAAGGCATTTTGCTATGTCGGGGGACTACGCGGCCACCGACCGACGGAGATGTCCGTCCGTCCCATTGCTGCCTGCGTGCGTTCTCAGAAGCACGCATCCCCGAGGGCCGACAGGCAAGATGAGTGTCGGCATATCCCGAGCGTCCGCCTTATCGCATCCTTCCCTCTACACTTTTGAATTGACACGGATGGGGGATCTGGAAATAAAATAAAGATGAATAACGACGTCTATACTGTGACCTATACGGAGATAAGATGAATGGCCAGTACAAGACAAATTACACGCGGTCGCCTTGATCCTGATCCTACGGTAGGGAGTAGTCAAGAGTTAGAGCCTAGGAGAGGTAGCAGGGCCAAACGCGATAAGGAGTGGGGGGTAAATGGAGAATCGAGATTTGGGGTCGGCAAGTCGCGAACCATTCTCACGACCATCCGTCGGGATTTCGGCGGCGCAACGGCAAGGGTATCCATGGTGCGTGCGGTTTGGAGTCGGCAGTACTACGCTTGCTCGTATGTGGGTTTGTCAAGCCGACTTTGCGTATCTTGGCGAGTCTGCGGGGCGCAAGTGGACATGAGACAGGAAGCTCGGATGTTATAGATAAGCGGCTGCATCACCTCCAGAGTCCAGCCCAGGCGACCAGCGCCGCGATAGCGGAGGAAGCAACTGACATCGCAGCGAATGCATAAGGCATATCCTCCATGTGGCTTTGTAACTTTACAAATTTGATATGGAGTCGATTAGCCCAAAACAGAAAGGGTAAGCGGCAAATGGCGTTCACATACGTTCATCCCGAACAGGCCAGCAACAAGAGCTCCCGATCCAAGGCCCATGGTTCCAATAGAGACCTAACAAGTTATATTCTAAGCACACTGATTTTTTTTGTATCAACAAAAGAGCAAACTTTAAGGTCTAAAGCCAGTAGTGCGTTGCGATTTGAGTCTAAAATGAGTTCAACGATTTCCTGGGTGGATTGGACATTGGCCTTTGTGGTGCGGGTCAGATGATACTCCGAATCAGCTATGCAAGTGGAACACACTTCAATATTTTCGGCCTCGTTAACTATTTCCTCGACTTGTTTGGAAAAGAATTCTAGTAATACCTCGAGTTCGTCATGCTCGTGCATGTCACGAGGCGAACCATTCTTCTTATCCGTAAGATACATAGCATTTAAGTCCTCATCTGGACGTAATGTTAGGGACGTGGCATCAGTGATGATCGAGACCAACCCTGTTCCAAAACTTCCTCTAGGGCTTCCTGAACCTGTACACGATAATGAAGCCGGAATAGGAGATATCAACAAAGAGTCATACCAAGGTTGCGCGATTTTTGAAAGAAGCAAGGCGTCTCGAGTAATGAAGGAGTCGTTTGAATTTGTCGTGATTGATATCGTCTTCGAGCTCAGCCAAGAGTCCACCGACGAGGTTTCGGATGAAGACCATTTCGGCTTCGAGTGCGGATAGAACGGAGAGAAGAATGGACTCTATCGCTCTGGTGGATATTAAAGCAGATTGGACAACGTTGTATGTTAGTGGGCTATTAACGCACCTGAATTCGTAAGGAGCACTGCTACCACGGGCCTTGAGATTGTGCTGTGAAGAAGTCATGCTGCTAAAGAGATCAAACGCCGCAGTGGTGCCGTACCTCGAGGTGGTATAGAAATACGGAGTGGAGCCTCGAGTCATTGGATCCGTAAGTGTCGAAGAGCACGACGGTATCGGCCTTGACGAGTGCTCTGATATGTAATATATTGATCTGGTGAAGATGAGCGAGTGTTTGGTGAGATGAAGGCAGGTGGGTGAAGCTGACCAGAATGGCCTCTTTACGGATGAGGACAGTGGGGACCAAGTTTGGTATACGTGAATCTATTTTGCGCAGGTCACGGGGCTTGATAATAAACGTCAGCGGGGATAGTTCATGACGTCTTCGAGTGAATGGTATCCTGACAGACTTACGTTCAAACGGTGTTCATTGCATAAATCTGATTTCTTGAACTGTCCGGAAATGCTCTTGACCGCACCTGGGGCGATGCAATTACGTCGTGAGCAAAGGGCCAGAGATAGTGGCTGGTGAGAAAAAACCAAGACCTTGTTCATCTATGATGGTGCCTAGGAACGTATTACGAACGTTGGTGGGCAAATGTGAACGCGGGGGAAACAGTGGGTTGCTTACAGCGAAGCATGAGATCCGAGGGGAGCCTGCTTTTCATGACTTTTTCGAGGATGGCTGCCTTTGCATCCTCCTCACACGGGGAGGGCGGAGGACGGAGGACGGGGTTAGGTTTGAGGAAGGCATTCCAGACGAAGCGGCGGGCGAATACGAGAGGGCGGGGAGAGATGGACATTACATTGCGGATGGAGGTCTGCATTCACGGAATCAGGACGGAAAATGAAAAAAAAGGACGAAAAACAATTTGACCACAAGGGGATATTCCCTGATTTGAATGGGGGTTACCCCGGTCCTGCCCCGCATCAAACGACGCTGGACGGGGGTCATTTTCTGTGAAATTTTGGTGCATGATCGGACAAATCCGATCTCGGTAACGACCAACGGGATCAGATGGAGATCACCTTGAACTTGAGCGTTTTGCTTCCCTCACGGAACTAATTACATATCATAATCACCTCTACCCTCCTCATCCAAACGCTTTATTTTGCCATGCCTTGCGCCCATCCTCCTCACTCGCCCCTCCTCTCCCCCTCCTCCAAAGATGTCCTCAGAGACCCGGAGACTCCTCGAAGCCGCAATGGCCCTCTCTCAGCTCCTGAGCATGCATGCCATCCCGCATGCCTTTCACGGCAGCATACTCACCGCTGTCATGTCCGACAGCCCCCGTTGCGATGTCCGTCTCCTCCTCTCTTCCCTGCCCTCTTCCTCATCCCTCTCCACAGGAGATTTATTGCATCGTCGAGGGGGGTCCCACGCACCCTTTCCGCCGCGTCCGTCAAGCGGTCGCAAACAGCGAATACTTCACAACAACACACTCTCCGTGGAGCAACCGGTACGCGCTTCCTTTTGACTCGAGTCTCCCTTGTAACATCGTCTGCACAGCTTGCATGCAACCTATCGTCGTCTCATACCTGCCATTGAGGTGTGCTTGCACCTGTTTGTGGCGTGTACCATGCTCATCCATCCTTGTACATGTCCCAGATCGAAATCTTGCCTGCTGGGGAGCATGGTCCTCGACGGCTGGACGCCTCCACGACCATGCAGATCAAAGGGATACCCTTTTTGACCCTCTCAGAGTTTGTCAGAGATAAACTCAAAGCTTGGTCAATGCAAGTCCTCACTCACTCGCCCGCCCGCCCACTTGGCTAACCAAACGACTACACTTGTACACAGACGCGGCTCAGATCGCGACGCAAACGATATCGTTTATACCATCTGTCGATACTGGAATCGACTCGATATCAATCGTGTTCCTGAACACGATATGAATCAATTCGTCACCTCTCATCGAACGGCAGCTCTCTCGTGGGCTGCCCTCAAACGGAAGTATCGCATGTGACGGCCTGGCCCTCTCTGCTTGGACATTGAGGGCCTGATGAACCCCTTGGGGTTGCGCGCGCGAGTGTGACGGAGTCACGGAGGTGGGTCGTTCCTATCGGATTTGATACCCATCCGAGAACACGACGGATGGGGTAGTCGGGCGTTTTTGCAAATTATAGCAATCCTTGTACTCTATTACATATCTTTGGCAATCGACATAACCGTGCGTCCCATTGGACCGTTATTGTTTATAACACTATTTTAATCGCCATCCCATTGCTATGCTGGCACACCAGCCCCGTTTGAGAGTTGCGCGTCACGAAAGAACCCGATGGTTCGGATCCATCATCAGTACAGTACTATAAAGGGCGTAAGTTAACGTTTCGTTACGCAGAATTGAGTTTGCGCGCTCGTGTTCCCTGGACACGCATCCTATTGCCATATCCAGTCCGCGCATGCTCTTCTCTCCCGGGCACGTCTACCCAGGTATGGTAACCCTGTGCGAACACAACGGACGACCGTCGCGTGGCTGGGTGTGCGAGAGATAAGTGGAGTGGGAGGTGGATAAAGGTGGAGCGTCCAAGACATGGATAAATACCTTGCCTCGATCGCTCTCTCGAGTTATCGTCTCATCATCGTCATGCATCGTCGCGAATCGCAGGAGAGAAGCCCTTTGTTGGAGCGAGTGCTAGTGCTGCGGGCGTCGATTTGGTACGTGGCGTGCCAAGTCGGGGACGGTGGGTCGTTGGGGAACTCGGTGGCGCCCGGTGCGTGTCCAACGGCAGTCATTCGGCGTCTTGCATGATGTGTGACTCTACGGGTGGCATGGGCTGCTCAAGGGAATGATGGGATGATCAATGGGGTGCCCTAGTGGGTGATAGTGTGGAAGAGGACGATCCATTGTACCCAGAAGCACGGCTACACCATGACGCAGGGACCTATTCCCGAATCCCTCCAAAGGCACTAGCCCCACCTTTTCCGTCGAACCAGACGTCCGATTGCTCAACGTGTCAAAGGACCCTGCCAGACACAAAACACGCGCGCGTTCTTCTTACTGAAAACGACGGGGGACAAGGGAAAACGATGAAAGGAAAGGGAAAGCGATGACTTTGAGGGAAAATCGCGAGGCGCATGCAGTGACGCCTCGAGGACGCCCTTGTCCAAGATCCTTCCTGGACACATGACCACCGAGGTCCGATCGCAGTTCTGAGTCAACGGTCGAACAACGAGATTGGGAAGTTGGCAGAGTCATCTTGCGATGACGAGGTGATGGGTTGCGGGCATGTGATGTGGTCATTCGAAGCATCAGCATGGACGGGTACGGGTGGCCAATCCGTGCCGCATCGCCATCGCCGCGGGTGACGAACAGAAGGGACAAGGGTCGTCCTCGTTGCATAGGTGAGTTTATTCCTCAGACTGTATCTCTGATCGGTTTCTGGGTCGACCCTGAGGAGCCAAAATAACCGTGCACCTCACGATGCGTGCGACGACCTCGGGGCACAGGTCTCTGACACAACATGGCACTGGTTTGTGGCAAGATGGAGGGTGAGCCACGTTTCAACCAACTGTCTGTAAGTCACCGGGTGTAATACGAAACGTACTTGCCCCGGGAATGTGCATCGGACGTGACGGCGAGCGGGAGGATCGATGCACTGGAACTTGAGCCAGAGATGCGCCTTGAGGATACAATGTGCCCGCGTGACCCATCCGAGTCATCGAGCTCCGAGTCATACCAATGCCCATGGCCGCGCTCGTGCTCGGCCGCACACGTCGGACGGAACAACACGCACCAAGGTACATGATATGATGAGGGTATTTCCAAAAACAATTGCGACGTACCTGAGGTCTTGAGATCCGTGTTATCTAGAGCGGGTCCAGTGACTCGGAGTCACGAGCGCTCGCCGCCTAGACCACGGAGATGAACGTGCACTATCCTCCCGCGAATCTCGTACGCAGCCCTCTGCGCCGTACACCCGGACGTCACGTGTGGCACGGCAATGAAACGGATGCGCGCAGTTGTAGTTGTCGTCGAGTGCACTGTATGTGTATTATAATCAGACTCGCCGGGAGAGAACTTGCCAGAACACGTCCTTCAGACGACAGAGGAGAAAAAAGCTTGCCTTGTAGGTATTTTATTTTATTTTACTTTGGCAGAAACGTCTGGTGACGTGAGGTAACCCGGTCACAAGACGGCTTATAGCACATGGGCGTCCTTGGCAAGGTTGTCATTCTGCCTTCTGTCACCCTGAGCACGACGATTCAATATTAGACTGTCAATGATGGTGAGGCTTGTAAATTTGCTGGCACGAAACGCGTCTGTGGCTGAAAAATTAAAAATTAAAAACCAGCGGGTCAGCGGACCGTGGCACAACAAGTTGAAGAGTCCCGACGGTCTACGTAACGGTGCGGAGTGTTCAACTTGGTCTTTTCAATCGTACCGAGACCCCTGACTCGCCCCACTTTTCGCCGTGCCCGGCTGAAACGCGTTTGTATGTCCAACACTTTTCCCCCCTAAGTTCCACTTTGACCCCGTGTCACTACACAGGCCGTACTATATCTCAACTATTTATCCACCCGAGCGCCGTTTAGCGCCGTGGTACGCTTATACCAGTACCCACACACAAACTCTGAGACATCCTAGGTTAAAGTCGAATCTTGATGTTTTCCCGTCATCCACGAGATTCACAAAGGTTTATTCACTTCTAGGTGAGGCCCACGCAGATGTGCGTTCAAGCGAGAGAAAATGGTAGATGGTAAGCGTTTTATTGTGAAAAGACCGTGCGATGGTTTCACTCATTCAGATGGGTGTTCATGCATGTTAGTACAAGACGTGACGGGACCATAATGAATAGAAGACGATCCAAGATCAGACTCATCGATGACAAGGGAATCCGTTACTAGGTGCTGGTCTCGACGAGACATGACAAATATGGCGCGGGGGAATCAGAGCCTCGGGTACATGGTTTGGAGGAGACCTATATTTGCTACCTCCTTGCCGCTATTGTGTCAAATCAATAGTCCAGCGACCCTAGACATTGGAATGTGCCGCGACGCCACAGTCAGACGTCAGACATCCGACTCGGATTTTCCAGTGTCGTGGCTGGACCACAGCTCCTCAAGACGAGTCCCGCGGCAAGATCCATACTGGTTCAAACCATTCCATGCCCACGCACCCGTAGCAAGCCCCGCAAGCGCGTGGTTTGGCGTCGGTCCCGTCGCGCGTATGATGTACTTCAGGTTTGGTATATGATGCAGCGTGAAAGATACTGAGCATTCATATTATGAACCAGCTGCCCCGAACAACCAACGGGCTGCGGAGGAACGACGCGTGTAACCGTTGGAGCGGCGCGTCGTTGGCGCAACACTGCGACAACAGTCGACATCATGCCAAGTCGGTCTTTGGAACGGCGCTAAACCCTGATGAGTAAAGAAGTTGGACACGTCGTTGTCGCACCTATTGACGGACTGACGTATCAGGTCTAGCTGCTCTCAGTATAATCTAGGTATGTCTATGTCAGGTATCGTTTGTTACGCGAAACGGCGTGTGGATAGCTCACAATGCGTTGTTATCAGTTATAGATTGACCAGCGAAATGGTCGAGGTCCAGTAAAGCAACTCACTCTTGCCGTCATTCGAAATGGAATCAACTTACTTGAAGGAAAACCCGCAAGCGCATTTTACGACAGTAGGTCGCCAATCAGATGGTCGACGGGTCAAAGAAGACATGAAGCCACCTAGGCCCTCCATCTAGACTGAGGTAACTGGTCAACTCATGGCCCAGCGGAGCCCCACACCCCCTGTACAACCGTAAGGTGTGCATAAGAGCATTTTTCAGCATTTTTCCTCGGACCGGCAGTCACCGCCATGACAGTGTACTAGAGTGTACTGTATAGAAATAGGTCTACGCAGTTGCAGCGCAATAAGGAATCTCATTTGTCTAAAGGAGGAAGAAGAAGACACAAGATTCGATTATGAAGTCTGTTCGGGATCCGACTCAGCACCCGAATAAAATTTACCAGAGTCGCTTGCGCACTGACTACTTTGCGGAGAGTGTCCTATCTTTGCGTCAATCCACCCGAGCCATTGGCAGCGCTCGACTGAACTTGCAGTTTCTCAATTTCAACTTAAGGGCTGCGCTCACTGCTGTTAGCGCCTTGCCAGCCTCCGAGCACTTGCAATTTGACAGCACAGTGTCCCTCCTGCATGATCGCTCCTCCCACTGGGAACACAATGGATACATGCATTCACAAAGTAAATTTGTTTCATGTCGTCGAGATATCCGATATTCTAATCAGTGTGACACTGCCAGTTTGATCAAACTACCCATCTTTGAGCCAACTCGCGACTGCTTTAACCCGGGGAGGCCCGGGCCTAAGCACCTTTTCTGGCGCGTTTTGCGCATATGTTGAGTATTATTTCTCCGTTTCTGTACTTGTGGCATCGAATTGACTTCTGCTGCTGCTGTTTCACTAGTCTGTGTGTGATACGTGCTGACAATGGCCGCGTTACATGCGACGAAGTCTGTACCACTGGCAGTGACTAGCACGAAACGTTGACGTCAGGAATACGAAGCAAGTGCTCAATGTATCTACTATATACATACTGATACAGCCACATTCAGAATTTTGTTCAAAGCGGAGAAGAACAAACAAGGTTCCACATCATGATGGAGACCAATGGAGGCTGTACAAGTTACGTCCATATAAACACTGGGATCCAGATTGTGAGGCGACCCGTCGTAAATACGTTCTGCCAACCGTCTCAATCAACCAGGCAGTTCCCCAACTCGATCACAATGCGTTTCTCTTTCTTTGCTTTCCTCTCTGGTCTGGCTGCGCTTGCCGTTGGCAACGCCTTGCCAGCTGAAAACTTGGAGCGGGGTGCCCCTTCCGATGACATGTGCGAATGTAAATCCGACTTTTCATGTCAACAAGTAACGCACGCTCATCGTCATGACAGGTATACGGCTATGTCCCCTTCCCCTCAAACCTGCCGGATGCTGTGAGTCTGACTATTCATGTCAACAAGCAACGCATGTTCACCGTCATGAACAGGTGAATGTGTGCCGGAGGATCCATAACTGGCAATGTGCTAGTGTGCCTTCTGAGGATGCTGTAAGTCAGACTTTTCATACCAACACGTCACGCATATTCACCACGGGCAGTAAACTCGTGCCGGAGGGGGAAAGAACGGTTCACTGGACAATAGTCTCAGTTTCCTGTTGATGTGTTCTCGATTTCGTCTTCCATTTGTGGGGCGGAAATGCAATACAACCATTTGGATCGCTTGATGCCAGAATTGGGGGGTTCGTATCCCGAGATCGATAACCTGTAACAAAATTCACCAACGACACAACGTCGGTTCGTCATAGAGTCACTAAGAAAATAATTGCCAGTCACTGTAGAGAGGGTGCCCGGTGGAGACGTGGCTGTTGAAAAAGGACTGGGCTTATCATTGATTCTTTTCTCGTCGAACTTCAAGTTCCCCGTGTTTATTGCATCATCGAATATCTCTTCGTCATTCAAGTGGTGAGTACTTTCCGCAAGTGCTCCGTCGTCGGCTGCACTGCAATCGCGCATAAAGTCCTGGACTTGCAAATAAGCCTAGGTTGTTCTCGACAGCGAATCCCATGGTAGTCAAGAGAGGATAAACTGTGATCCCAAAGGAGATCTGATGTCGCTGTAAGTGGGGCGAACATGTACTGGCGATGAGAGGGCACAAAAATGACGAGTTGCGATTGAGAGTAGTAACGGTAGTGATTCCGGACGCGAAAAACTTAATATTGGTCTAGTAAAATAGCGCGATTCAGTATTAGCAACAATTCATCCTTGATCGTTCTCTACCGAAGTCTCGATCTCAGTGCTATTAGAGGCAGTATATATCTGATGTACCAATAGAAAAGAAACCGTTGCGTGCGTACTTGCGGGGGAGGGTATAACAGATTCATTACGCTGCGCTCTCTCCTCGTCCCTGGTCCGTTTGTTTACCAGGCGTCGGAGGCCCTAACTGAGGCGAGGGCTTGCACTGCAGTATACATTCTGCAAGCGACGGCATAAAGCGCAGGACGGAGTTCATCTGATCGATGCGTCGTCTGGTGTCCTCCTTCTGGACCTCGAATTCGTCTGAGGGTCTTGGTCAATTGCAGGGCTCGCCGGAGCCTGGCCGGCACTCTATCATATCATGTGATGACATGATGCCACCTCTTTTGCCCTGGTCGACGTCGAGCTCGACTGCGTTACGGTGTGGGCTGACCGTCTACAGTGGAGGTTCCCACTCGAGCGATGCGCGTACGCGTGCATCCGCATAGATATATGACCGCACCTCTCATGTCAATCCAGAGGGAACTGGACGGGGGTACGTGCGATAGACCAACGCGAGATCGGTGACTTTTCGGAGAGGAATATATGGTTGCGTGGGCGCGAAGAACGCCAAACAGGAGGGAGCACAGGAATCAGGAACAGTACATACTAACAAGGTGCAAGCACTTACAAACAGTTTGGGTAGCAAAGTGCACTTCCCCGCCAAGCTGCGAAGGGGGGACGAGTGGGTTCTAGGAGGAACTTGAATTACAAACTTTGCTCGGGTCCGACTTGAAGCACGTTCAATTACATCATTACGCCAGAAGGAAAGGCAGTGCAGGGGAACTCCGGGGCGAGTAAGCGTGCGGGCGAGCACTCGGGATCGTCCTCTTCATCATTATTGATGAAAGATTTTGTAGGGTCTTCTTGGTCAGAGTTTGCGTCGAAGTACGAGGTTGAGCGAAACGACGTTGGTAAGGTTCGGTCGGAACGGATCTAATTGGCTTGCTGAAGCCGCCGGTCCCGACGGAACAATGAGAGGCGGTGGGCGATCGGAGGACTCGGGCGACAGGAGGCAGCGCGCGATACTGACGGGCATTGGTCCCTCCTAGTACGGACGAAACGGTTAAAACGGCGTGGAGACGCACAGGTCACCGAACACAGACTGAGAACAGGAAATGGCACCGGAGCAATCAAGTGGCGCCCGTCTGACCACTTTGTCAGAAAGTATAAATACGTCCTGTTACTTAACCTCCAGTTCCCGGATTCCTAACTCGATCACAATGCGTTTCTCTTTCTTCGCTGTCCTCTCCAGTCTGGCTGCGCTCGCTGTTGTCAACGCCTTGCCAGCTGAGAACTTGGAGCACAGTGTCCGTTCTGAGGTCACATGCGACTGTAAGTATAACTTTTCATGTCAACAAGCAACGTATGCTCACCCTCATGACAGGTCTCCGGGAATGTCCTTCCGGCGGGTGGATTTCATGCTGTAAGTCTTATTTGTTATGTCAACGAACAACCCTCGTTCACCGTCACGAAGGTGGGGGAGAGCAGTGTCCCACCTGATCGATCCGAGTAATAACTGGCAATGTACTGGTGTCCTCTCCGAGGGTGGTTGCTGCTAAGCTGTAAGTTAGACTTTTCATGCCAAAAGTAACGGATGTTCACTAGAGCTAGTTAATCTCGTGCCGAGCGGGAGAAAGAACGGTTTGCTGGAAAATTGTATCGGTTTGTTGTTGATAGTGTTGTCGATTTCGTCGGACTTGAGCACTCGCTATATCTTTTCATCATTCATCGTGGTGAACGTGGGGGTGTTCTTTCTTGCGCAAGTGCGCAGTCGTCGGTCGCACCGAAATCGTGCTCGAAATCCTGGACTTGAGCAAAGGAAGATTTTTCTCGACAACAGCTCACGCCGATCCTTAGAGTAGTTGGTTGTAGGAAGGGCGAACGGTGTTACCAAAGGAGATCTGTTCAAGGTACTACGCCACTGCAAGTGGATCAACATGCGCGGGAGATGAACGAGTTCGAGAACGCTGCATTGCAGTTGAGAACAGTAACGGTAATGCATATCCTGGACGCGAACAACTGAATGATCTAGTAAAGCAGCATGATCAATATCATCAGCAATAGCCCACCCTTGCAGGTTCCCATGCCAACGTCTCGACGTCAGCGCTACTGGAGGAAGTACGTATCTGATATACGAGTGAAGAAACCGTCGCGCATGTGCTTGGTTGAGCTTTCTCTGCAGTATACATTCTACGGGAGGCGGCATAAGAAGAAGGGAGGTCGGAGGTTATCCAGTGGCTTGCACCACCAAGTTGATCAGGCGGAATAGACATGGTCATGTGGTGCACCCCGTTACCCCAGGCTCAATGGACGCGGCCCGGCCATGGCGTTGCATGGGGCTCTGTGGTCACCTTTGGGCCTCTGAGATGCCGTTGGGCGAACGCTCGGCGAAGAATATCTCGCACGATTCCTGGACGGTGTGTCGACCACGCCCAAGCCAACCATCGTTGGCCATCTTCGAGCTCTTATTTCGCGTACTTGCATCGTTTTGTACTACAGGATCATACTTTCTGGGCGTTGAACGATCAGGGGTGAGTTCTCGCGAGTCGCGACCCAGGCGATAGCTGACGAGTTTGGCGCTGCCTTACTAGGTCGATTGAGGGCATTCTCGTCGCCCAAAGATACACACGACGCGCCCGCTCGCCTCTGAGGGCTGGTAGTCCAGCATAACTGCCTGCGAAGCGCACCACGTCACGGGGCCCCATCGAAGTGTGTGTCTGCAGGGTCTTTTCGACGCTTTGGATTGGGCATTGGTTCTTTATCGCGCTATCGTGATCTGGGTGGAACACGAGGCGACTGTGGCTAGATACGTCATCTGGTGCCGAGGCTTCTGGACCTCCAACTCGTCTGGGGGTCTTGGTCGATCGCGGGGCCTTGCGCCTGGCTGGCACTCTAACGTATCACATGATGTCGCCTCCCTTGCCGTGGTAGACGTTGAGCTCGACTGCGTCACGGTGTGAGCGGACCGTCTACAGTGGAGGTTCCCCATCGAGCGGTGTGTCCGCAGATGTTTACGGCAGCGCGTCTCGTGTGTCAATCCAGAGGGGAGTAGTTGCGATAGACCAGCATAAGGTTGGTGGTTTTGAGGAGAAGGATATATCGGATTGCGTGGCTGCGGCAGCGTGTCCTTGGGAAGGTCAATGAGAGGAGGAAGCTTAGTCAGTAACGTCTACAATCGCACGCCTCACTAGTCCGAGTCGCTCCACCTGTAGGATGCGGTGTGCAAGCTCGTCGTCGGAGCGGGCACTGGTTGTCTTGGCTTTTTTGGGCTCGTGCCTTGATAGACATGGTGGCCACTGTTCACGTTGTAGATAGACCATCCAATTGGTCCGAGTCCACTAAAGCACTGGCATCTTCCCATTTCCGTCATTCGAAACGGAATCGACTAAGGAACGCGGCATCTCCCTAACAGTCACCAGGCCAAAGAAGACAAAACACATCCGTGGCAAATCCCGCTACGGGTATCGCTTATAATTACATTTGGCTGTACGCTCAATCGGAGTCAATCCTGATGTGTTGCAGTGGTTCAGAACTTTGAGTAAACCCGGCATCGTAAGTTAAAATGGGGGCAACAACTGCTGTGGGTATAAGAGCGCTGGTACGACCATGGTCTCATGCCAGTGATAACTTTTGATAGCCTGAACATCTAGAGACGCAGCCAGTGTTCGGCAAGACCCCGCGTCCGGAGCTCCGGCTCGAAAATGCTAAAGTCAGCTCCTACAGGCACTTCCTTAGACTGTAGGCAATTGAGGATTTTTCTCCCCCTTGCTCGAAACAACTCACCAGGATTCAGAACCAACTCTGGATGCTGAGCGCAGAGAGCACAACGTTTTCGCACATTTGACGATATTCCGTTTGACTTCTTGTTCCCTCGACAGGGATCCGACATAGGGCGGCGGCAGTGGTATAAGATTCCGAAGTGGCAGTGTTGGGCTGCATTTGATCATCCATTTTCAGTTTAGTACTAGGTGGAGTGTGGGCCAGAGGTCGTTCAGTTGTCCCATCTCGAATAGCTTCTCCTGAACGAGCAACTAAAGGACCTTGATCACATCGACAGTAAGGAACGTATGAACCCACCACATCTGAATGTCATACACTGGCAATGGATTTCTCAGGAACTGGCAGTGGTAAAAAAGACAACATGACTTATGTGAGGGAGCAAAGACGACTGTCCATGCACACATCAACACCGTGCGACGCACAAAAGGATCAAAATGCTCACGAATGTGGCCCAGGCTGGGGGTCACAAGGGGAGGGA